>SJXQ01003916.1:0-25858 GCA_006408695.1 Aepyceros melampus | reverse complement strand
ACGGCAGGCACGAGATATTGTTCGAGCTTGCCCTTCTTGTGCACATTTTAACTTACCGTTTCTTCCTGCAGGTGTTAACGCTCATGGAACTACAGTTAATCATATTTGGCAAATGGATGTTCTTATTGTACCCTTCTTTGGTGGATTAAAATATGTACACCATACAATAGATACCTTTTCTCATTTTCAATGGGCATCAGCGCTATATTCTGAAAAAGCGGATGCTGTCATCACACACTTATTAAGTTGTTTTGCAGTGATGGGCATCCCTTCTGAATTTAAAACTGATAATGCCCCAGCTTATCAATCGATTAAACTGCATAAATTTCTTCAAATTTATAATATTCAGCACTCCTTTGGCATCCCCCATAAGAGTCAAGGACAAGCAATAATTGAACGTGCAAATCGTACGTTACATGAATATATTAAAAAAATAAAAAAGGGGGTAATTGAGGGTGGCTTTACTAATCCCAAGGACATTTTACATAGAACTCTGTTGACTATGAATTTTTTTAATGTTTGGCTGTCAGCAACATTGCCTTCTGCCATGAGCCATTTTGTGTCAAAACGGGCCCCAACTCTGTTTCAAAAAGCAGGGAAACCAATATGATATCGGGACTCCGAGAAGGGATGGCTTTCTGGGAAGTTACATCAATTGGGAAGAGGGTATGCTCTTATCTCTACAGATTCCTCTCCTTTTTGGGTGCCGTCCCGACTTGTGAAGCAAGATCTGGTGTTGCCTCAGTTACTGCTACGGCTGCAGTCGCTGGGATAGCTTTGCATGAAAGCCTTCAGACTGCTGATTTTTATTCGTGATTGGCACAAAGACTCCCATCTCCTTTGAAAGTGAAAGTGAAGTCGCTCAGTCATGTCCGACTCTTTGCAACCCGTGGACTGTAGCCCACCAAGCTCCTCTGTCCATGGGATTCTCCAGGCAAGAATACTGGAGTGAGTTGCCATTTCCTTCTCCAGGGGATCTTCCCGACCCAGGGATCGAACCCAGGTCTTCCACATTGCAGGCAACGCTTTAACCTCTGCGCCACCAAGGAAGCCCACCTCCTTTGGCAACAACAAAAGAACTTAGACGCTCAGCTTGCTACGGATGTTTTGAACCTTCAGAAGGCTGGGATAAAGTAAAACGTCTCTTGATCAGACATCAGAATTTGACCGCTGAAATCATGCAATTGGAACAGGATACTGTGAAGACCTTTAGTAAAAGCTTGCCTGATATTACTGGAGCGGATATATTAGAAAAGTTATCCCAGGGAGTTGCCAATTTAAATCCTCTCGGTCATGTATCTACTCTGTTATCTGTTTCTTTTGGAAATGTGTTACTGATTTTATTTGTATGTTCTGTTTTATATCTAGTCTTCTGGCTTTGGCGAAGAAGCCAGCAACTGAAAAGCAAAGCTGCGAAAATCCTCTCTTTTGCGAACTTTCTATAAAACAAAAAAGGGTGAAATGTAGGGGACCAAGTGTGAAGGACTGCAGAAGTGCTTGCAAGCGAGACATCTAGCAGAAGGGGCTAGAGCATGTCTGCAAAGGGAATGCTCTGCCCCGTGGCTCGTTATGACCTTGGGAAAAGAACATTTCTTGCAAACAAGGGTGTTTGTCTGTTCCTAAAAAGGAGCAATGCCCAAGGCAGATGAGCCAAGGTTTGATAAGGGGAAGGTCAAGATTGTTGGAAGGTCTAAACAAGTTATTTTCTTTAGCTCACGCATGCGCAAATGTAAATACGCTTAATCACGCTACTCGGCAACTCCTCTGCCTTTGTCTGGATCCATACATAAGAAATAAAGAAGCCTGGAAGAGGAGAAACTTCTTCGCCTATCTACCTCGTGGTCTGTTGTCTGTGTTTCATTTCGTTGCCAGCAGTCTGTCTGTTGTCTGTGTTTCATTCCCTCACTGGCACCTAGGACCACCACACTCATCCTGGAAAGAGCCCCTCCCCAGGGAATCAGGTTGACCTTTGCTTCTAGAAGTTCCTGCCCTAAATCCTCCCTTCCTGAGGTCTCAGATGTGCCAACTGTGAGGTTTAAATGCAGGCTTCCTCTTGCATTTTTTCAAAACCCTCCTAGGCTGGGTCAGGTTAGTCTTGATTACCCACTACAGATCCGTAATACAGAAAGTCAGCAAAGGGCTCAGAAAAGGGTGAGAGAAACAAGAAAATGTTTTCTTCTTTTTCACTGCAGCAGTTGCAGGTTAAACGGCTGTATGGATGTCTTTGAAGGTATTTTCTGAACATGCAGATGTGAGTTTGAGACGTCGTATCCCCACAGAAGACGCAGAGCAGGAGGAATAAGAGGAGAAAATGGCAGCTTCTCAGGTAATTTTCCTGCCCCGGGTCTGGGGCTGTGTCTGCTTTTCCTCTTGAAATGCCTGGACTGAGAATCTGCAAACCTTTAGTTCTTTGCTTCTAAGTTTTCTGCCTGGAGTGCCTGTTATCACCTTCTTATTTCATCCATTTTTTTTTTTTTTCAATAGTGAAAACCAGCTCTTCAGATTTTGTCTCCCTCATATTCCAGAGCCTTTTTTCCATTGTCTGTAGCCTGGCTTTCTATAAAGCATGATGAATTCTCAAAATGAAATAGTGACTTTCAATGTTGAATATATTCCCTTTGTGACAGATCAATATGGGAAGGCACTGGTATCTGAAATTCCCACTCTCAGTTCAGTGTTAGGATCTTAGCGAAGTCAGGGAAATGCTGTGATGAAATTACATGTGGATGCAATTCAGCTTTCTCGAACAGGAGTAAGAAAATGCCCTTGTTAATAGAATGAACTCAGCATTCCAGAATTTTTCAGAAGTTAAAGTAGCAGAGACAATCCTCTATACTGATAAGAAAAGTATACTAATTAAATGGACTATTAAGCTACAGATCATAGGAGGTATATAGGAGGTGGAATTTGCAGAAAACTGACATTTTTCATGATGGATTGAGATCATGGTTTTCGTAATATTGCCAAAATGCCTGGCAGTGATAATGCGTTTTTCCATGTACTCTTACCTCGTGACCTCTGATGTTGACTGGTTCAGGTGCTTCTGTGAGATTTCCACGCTATGAATTCTTTTTTTTTTTTTGTCTTGGACAAGGGTCTTGGAAAGAAAAAGTGATGGCTATGCCTATCACAGTCAATGAGGAAATGACATATCTTCTTAGTTACTCTTTGCAACCACCATAATGAACACTGTCAGCTAAAACAGATGCAGAATTTGAGAGATGTGAATTATGTTTTATTTGGGGCAAAATGAGAACAGCAGCCCAGGAGAGAGCATCTCAGAGAACTCTGACAAACTGCTCCAAAGAGACAGTAGGGGAAGGTCAGTATGTGACTTTAGTGAAGGAGTTCAATGCAACCAAGCACTTACTTTACAAAAGGTTTCCTGCCAGTCGTGAGGAACTGAAATCATCATTTAGTGGTTTAGTGCTTTTCTAGATAGGAAGAGATGCAAGGATTGGGATCATGAAAGCAGTTCCTGAAAATATCTGACTCTCTAAAGACCTGTTCCACCAGATTCCCTGCAGCAGAGTGCCTCAATCCACCCTGAAAGTGGCAGCACCATAGGGTTCATTATCTCTAGAAGCAGATGGCAAATGCCCTTGTTGTTATTCAGTTCAGTTCAGTCACTTAGTCATGTCCGACTCTTTGTGACCCCATGAATCACAGCACCCCAGGCCTCCTTGTCCATCACCGATTCCCGGAGATCACTTAAACTCACATCCATCGAGTCCATGGCTGCATACCAAGGCCAAATTTGCCTGTTACTCCAGGTGTTTCCTGACTTGCAACTTTTGCATTTCAGTCCCCTATAATGAAGAGAACATCTTTTTTGAGTGTTAGTTCTAAAATGTCTTGTTCGGTCTCTGGCAATACTCTTGGCAAGTGCCTGTTTGTAGTTGAAAACAGTTCTGTGTGTTTAGTAGAGATGCTGGGATTTGAGAGTGGGGATTTTCATCACTCAAGCCCAGGTCTGATCATTTCCAGTACACTCTATGCTCACATCACAGATAGGGTCTCATCACATTTCTGTATTTTCCAAAATGTTTACAAGAGTCATATTACTGATAATCTATGTTCAACTGTGTAAATTTTAAAATATAGTTCCATGCAAATGGTAGATTTTTCAGGAAATTAGAAAATTCAGAACCAAAGCTGTCTATTTTTTTAATCATTGTGTATGTCTGCACCCTAGTCTATTTTTTAAAATTAAAATAATATTGTTACATGAGTGTATGTTCCTCGGTTCTTTCTCTCATCACAAGAAAGGTTTGGAGTGACGGACATTAAAGCCCTCGGCGCATCACAGCTTTCGGGTCTTGGACAAACCGTGTTATAGCTCTTAGGCAAATCAGTGTCACAGCTCTATTTTATTTAGAAGAATGCAGGAGAATCCATTCTCAAAGCGTGAGGGCATGCCAACCCAAAGACTCCAGGAGAAGAGAGTGGAGGAGTGCGTGGGGGAGGGAGAAGGAGAGAAAGAGAGAGAGAGAAAGCTCTTTCATTCCTCCTCTTATATGTTTTTTCCCCACCTGGGCCTGCCCTATGCATATTTGGTTTAGCCAGGAGTGCTGTTTGTTCTACCTGAAGTCTTCACTCTGGTCCTCGGACCTTCCTTTGACCTTCCTTGTCTTTTAGCCACCGCCATTTTGGACTCCTTTGCCCTATTCTACCTACCTAACATTATCATCCTCAAATATTTATGTTCATTTTCAACCACTTAAAAATAATCCTGGTTTTATTGACATGATAATTTGTCTCTGTATAAGTATACAGTCCCATTTTAGTGTTTGCCTGTATGCATGAACATGTTAAAATCATTTGATTGATGTTTTTCTTTTTCTTTTTTGAAGATTCCCTGAAGCAGGGAATAGCTCCCCACTCCAGTATTTGTGCCTTGAGAATCCCATGGACAGGCTACAGTCCCTGGGGTTGCAAAGAGTAGGACACGACTGAGTGACTAACACTTTTCTTGTTTTTAGTATTATTTACAAATACAGAAATTTCTATAAACGTTCATTAGAGTTAGCTCTGTGCATTTGTCTGTGTTTGATTAAAGTCTAGAGTCACAAACTGAAGTAAAAGTTGTTGCTGCTGCTAAGTCGCTCCATCGTGTCCACCTCTGTGCGACCCCATAGATGGCAACCCACCAGCTCCCCCATCCTTTAAGCTGTCATTTAAAGAATGTTTGTTAAAATATTTGCCAAAAGATGCTACAGCAACATTGTTGATTTTAAATTATTTCTGGTATACATTCAAGTCTCTGAAAACAATCAGAAAGTAGTATATACCAGATTGTTAAAATGATTCTTGTCGCCGAGGTTACTATCCTATCAGACTTGTAAAATCCGTAAAGCACTTAAAGTTCAAAGGTAAATGTGAATTCTTTCTTTACCATTCTACTTCGTTGCTGTTCAAACATTGTCACTCATGGAGCAGAAAATTTTCGACATTACTAGTTCAAATAAGCTTGTTAAAAATGTGGCACATTGAGCCCACTCCAGAACATTTGGATCAGGAAGAGCTTTTTAAAAATATTTCCTGTTTCTTTTGAGAGACAGTTTATCCTCTGTCAACTGAGTACAACACTCAAAATTAAATATGCCAATGTTGATCTGATTATAATTTCTCTTCCAAATCAGAATAATTTTTGTAGTGGCTGATGCGTCGTATCTCATCCTCTTTTCTTGGGGTTAAAAATGTGGTAGAAGGTACTACTGTGTAAAAATTATATTCTTGTGTAACACCAGACATTCTCCTAAATCAAAACCATTTCTTTTGCTGGTTTCCTCTTGGGTTACATTAGGAAGTCTTCCCATGGCCACATGCACCCGTACTTTGTATTTCAGGGACGGCTGACATTCCAGGATGTGGCCATAGACTTCACTCAAGAGGAGTGGGAATGCCTGGACCTCGGTCAGCAAGAATTGTACCGGGATGTGATGTTAGAGAACTACGGGAACCTGGCCTCCTTGGGTGAGGACAACTGCCTTCCAGAATCCCTTCTCTACCCACTGGGTTTTGGTTCCTGTATTTCTAGAATGTCTCCTAGAATCTTCTGTTCCTTATAATAGTTTCAGATCCCTGCTTTCTATGGGAAAATGGATATTTATGAGTTGAGAAAGAAGACTTATGATGATTCATTATGATTCTAACTTTTCCTTGATGGAATCTGCCTCCTTCTTCTAGGTTAGTGGTAATTCTGTAGGTTCTGTGGTATAAAAGGGTGCCCCTCTCCTTTATAAATCAGATTTCTACTACTTACTTACTTTGGCCTTAGTAGTACTTGACTAGAATCTCAAGATCTTTTCTTTATGTATTTGTTAGTTTTAAAAGTGCTTCGACAAAATATTTGGGGACATAATTTTGTAGGCTATTATTAACATTCAACCATGCCTTCTCTAGAATGTTAATAATGCAATAATGTAATGAGCAAGATTATGGTCGTGTCTGACTCTTTGCAACCCTTTGGAATAGTCCATGGAATTCTCCAGGGCGGAATACTGGAGTGGGTAGCCGTTCCATTCTCCAGAGGATCTTCCCAACCCAGGCATCAAACACAGGTCTCCCACAGTGCAGGTGGCTTCTTTACCAGCTGAGCCACCAGGGAATGTTAATACAGCTTAGGAAATTGTGTCCCCACATACTTTATTTCTAGGCTGTATTAACATTCTACCTGGTGGAAAGTGTCTACCTGCAATGTGGGATACCGGGTTTGATCCCTGGGTCGGGAAGATCGCCTGGAGAAGGAAATGGCAACTCACTCCAACATTCTTGCCTGGGAAATCCCATGGACGCAGGAGCCTGGTGGCCTAGAGTCCACGGGGTCGCAAAGAGTTGGACAGGACTGAGCGACTTCACATTCATTCACACTCATGCCTTCTCTGGGCTTCCCAGGTGGCACTAGTGGTAAAGAACCTGCCTGCCAATGCAGGAGATGTAAAAGAAGTGAGTTTGATCCCTGGGTTGGGAAGAACTCCTGGAGGAGGACATGGCAACCCACTCAGTATTTTTGCCTGGACACTCCCATGGACAGAGGAGCCTGGCGGGCTACAGTCCATAGGGTGGCAAAGAGTCAGACATGACTGGAGCGACTTAGCACATGTGCCTTCTCTTCTCACTTGAATACATATTAGATTGGAAACTGATGAATCCTAGGAAAACAAATATTCCTTTTCCTGATAGCAGGTCTTGTGGTCTCTAAGCCAGACCTGGTCACCTTTCTGGAGCAAATGAAGAATCCCTGGGATGTAAGGAGACTGGAGACGCCAGCCATATACACAGGTAGATGTGAATGGATGGAGCCGATGAATCAATGACAGGTCCAAGGAGTAGTGAGGAATTCGTCCTTTGTCATGTGGTTTGAGACGATCTGCTTCAATGGAAATGATTTTGGAGAAGTCTGGGTTTCTTTCTGTTGCTGTCATAGGTGGATATCACCTGCCCCATTCTGTCTCTTTAAATCATTCCTGAATTCCTCTCCAGTGATTACTTTTCTCAATCACAGTGAGAACTGAGATCCTTCTCTTGGCCTGTGACAACCTGCATGAATCGATTACTATTCCATTTCTTGGGTGGGGGTGGGAGGGCTAGGAAAACTGCCCATTCCGGAAAAACTCTGCTGCATTGGCTACTCTAAGACGCTCTTATTAAAATTTCTACCTCTAGATGGCAGTGTGTGAGTGGAATTGTAGACATACTGTCAAAGTTCTAGGAATACTGGGGACAGAGGTTTTGTTGTTATTGTTTTTCTGACTTATAATTTCTAAAACACTGGAAGCTAAAAATATGATCTTATATATTTTAAATTCAAGTAATTTCTTCACTGCATAAACCAAAACTTCCCTGAAGAGGAAGAATGCCAATCTCAGGGTTACTTCAGAGTTTCTGTTTTCTTCATATGAACTCATATGAAATGTTAAGTGTATTTGCCCCAATGCCTCAATGCTAAAAGATTTCCGTTCCGTTCAGTCGCTCAGTCGTGTCCGACTCTTTGCGACCCCTTGAATCGCAGCAGGCCAGGCCTCCCTGTCCATCACCAACTCCCGGAGTTCACTCAGACTCACGTCCATTGAGTCCGTGATGCCATCCAGCCATCTCATCCTCGGTCGTCCCCTTCTCCTCTTGCCCCCAGTCCCTCCCAGCATCAGGGTCTTTTCCAATGAGTCAACTCTTTCATGAGGTGGCCAAAGTACTGGAGCTTCAGCTTTAGCACCATCCTTCCAAAGAAATCCCAGGGTTGATCTCCTTCAGAATGGACTGGTTGGATCTCCTTGCAGTCCACGGGACTCTCAAGTGTCTTCTCCAACACCACAGTTCAAAAGCATCAATTCTTCGGGGCTCAGCCTTCTTCACAGTCCAACTCTCACATCCATACATGACCACAGGAAAAACCATAGCCTTGACTAGACGGACCTTAGTCGGCAAAGTAATGTCTCTGCTTTTGAATATACTATCTAGGTTGGTCATAACTTTTCTTCCAAAGAGTAAGCGTCTTTTAATTTCACGGCTGCAGTTACCATCTGCAGTGGTTTTGGAGCCCAAAAAAATAAAGTCTGACACTGTTTCTACTGTTTCCCCATCTATTTCCCATGAAGTGATGCGACCAGATGCCATGATCTTCGTTTTCTGAATGTTGAGCTTTAAGCCAACTTTTTCACTCTCCTCTTTCACTTTTAACAAGAGTCTTTTTAGCTCCTCTTCACTTTCTGCCGTAAGGGTGGTGTCATCTGCATATCTGAGGTTTTTGATATTTCTCCCAGCAATCTTGATTCCAGCTTGTGTTTCTTCCAATCCAGCATTTCTCATGATGTACTCTGCATATAAGTTAAATAAGTAGGGTGCTAAAAGACTTAAATATATTCAATTAACTCAAAGAATTTTCAAATAAATTGGCATAAGAGCTGAATACATTTTCCACCATATTATAAATGGTTTCAAAGTATTACAATGTTTAGATAATATAATCTTTTTAACACCTTCTTATTGGAGTATAACTGGTTTACAATGGTGTACAGCAAAGAGAATCCATTTAACGTATAGATATCTACTCGTTTTAAGATTTCCTTCCCAATTAGATCTCCACAGAGCATTGATAGTGTCCGCACAATATTTTTAAAGTCTCATTTCTTAATTTCTCAAGAACTGCTTCTTTATTTAATGAATCTTGTTATCAACTTCCCCAGACTTTGTCATACAGTCCTTGCTTTCTGATTAGACCTATGTCAGTATCATTTATGATTTTTATATTGAAACATCATATAGAACATGCTAAAATAGAAAGTGGGTTAAAGAATTAGAAGGCACCTAGTAGAAGTCAGAGAGTAATCATTAGACTGCCTGTCTCTTTTTCATTTAGCGGTTCTTGTCGCTTTTTGTCTTGTTCCTTCCTCAACACCATACTTCTTTGTCCTCTCATTTTGTCATGTTTTCTGGGTTTGTGGTCTGTTCTGCAGGCTGCAGGATCCTAGCTCCTCTTGCTCTGTTGTCTTCCCCTTAGGGGGTGATGTTGGTCCACAGGCTTGTACCCTTATCCCCTTGATCTGGGCTTTGATTGCTGTTATTGTGGCTGAGTCTCCCCTGGATATTGAGGGGAGCTTCCTCTTGGCTCTATGGTGGTCACTGCCCTTTCAGGGGTGGGGTCTGCTCCCTGGTTGGTGGAAAAGAGTCCCCAGATCCATTTCTTTGCTATGATTCTGATCTGTGGTCAAGGCAGGTAGGATTGGAGGACACCCACTGGGAGAGGATCCACTAAAGATTGCTCCTCTGGGGATGGTCACCTTGGGGTGTGCTCATGTACTGTGTGAGTCTCATGTGACCTCATGTTGGCACTACTCTTGGCCCCCCTTTAACCATGGGCATGCTGGCACATTGCTCTGGTGCCAGCAGCTTTCACTTTTAGGGATTTGCATCCACTGTTTGTGAAAGCACAGAGATCTGCCTCCTCAGATGTTGTTTTCACTGGAACACCAGCAGAGATCCAGTGAACTCAGGTCCCAGAATTGCATTCATGGAGCTGGACCTGCTGTGGTGCTATGGGGGCAGCTCAGACTCTGGCCTGGCTCCACATAGTCCACAGCTGCTAAAGCTACACATCCCATGTCTGGGGGAGCCCTGGTTGTCCTTTCAGATGCTCTGTAGGGGCTGAGTTGACAAAGCCAGTTGCAGGTATAAAAGCATGGTTTGTGCAGTCGTGAGGAGAGACTTCAATTTTCCTTCCTAACGCTGGGGCTCAGCTGAGCTTTCAGCTCCTTTTATGTGTGTGGACCACCCACAGGTGTCTGCTCCAGAGGCTGCCCCAGAGCACAGGAGTCTGCTGATTGTGGAGGAGGTGCGTGGGGGGAGGCTGTGGCTGGAGCTCAATAGAGCCCACCCAGGTGGTGGCCCTTCCTAGTGCTGGGGGAGGAGGGGCTAGCAGAGGAGGAGAGTGGCTGTAATGGTAGTAGGTCTTCCCTTTGGGCATCACTCAACAATGGCGCTCTGCTCTCTGGTGATTCAGGCTTCCTTGACAAGCATTCTAGCTTATAGAGCTCCTCCCTCACCCCCGTCCCCTATGGATGTCTCCTCACAGCCCACAGCAGATTTCTGCATGGATCTGCTCTCCAGACCCCACATTTCAGCACCCAGCCTTTGTGTGCAGCAGTAGACACCCTCTCAGGTTGGGTGGGCAGGGCTGGCATCAGTACCCTGTGTACAGGTCTCACTCTGTCCTGCTGCCACAGACTGTTGCCGTCTTCTCTTCCCAAAGAGAATGAGGCTCCCCTTCTCTCCTAGCTGAGATTGCCCCAGCCCCAGTAGATAAGAATGTGAAAGTGAACTCGCTCAGTCATGTCCGACTCTCTGTGACCCCATAGACTGCAGCCTACCAGGCTCTTCCGTCTATGGGATTTTCAAGGCAAGAGTACTGGAGTGGGTTGCCAAGTACATAAGAAAACTTTCATTTGGTATCTTTCAGCTGTGTCTTCTCACAACACCCACGGTTTGATGTCAAAGAATCCAAGATTAGAAAATTTAATCCAAAAAGCAAACCTAAGAATATGTGAAAGAGCTCACCTTGTAAACGAACATTTAATGAAAGACCAGGAATATATGGAGGTATGTAAAAGACCAAGAAGATGTTTATATGGAGAGAAAGAAACCGAGACAGTTTCACAAAATACAGACATTTCTGCCAAAAGAAATGAGCAATGTGAGTCAAACTGCAGAACACACACATTTCAGTTATCAACATCTGCAGAGAACTTATTTCTCCAAGCAAAGGCTTAAATCATTTTTTGAAACATACACGTTCTCTGAAGGGAAATGTGGAAAATCTGGAAAGTCATCCAGTCTCTACTGCAAATACTCATGGAAACCACTCTGAACACAGGCTTCGATTACACATATATTCATGCAGGTCTGAAAACCAGAAATTTAAAAATGATGGGGAAAACTCACAATATAATCACTTTGAGGGAACCATGAGCGAGGGGTCATTATTCTTCCACCAACAGATTGTTTCTCTCTGTTCCAATATGTGTAATGTTGATAATAATGGAAGAGAGTTAATCCCACCATCATTGTGCAAAACACATCATGATATGGTTAATACGGAACAACTTCTCACATGTAAGAACACGAGTCAGGCCTTAAGTAAGAGCTCTACCCACAATAATCACAAGAATATTTACGATGGAATGAGAAGCCATTCCTGCAATGAAACTGAGTGTAAAACTGAACAAGACTCTAACCCTATGAAACATCAGGGACCTCAATCTTCAGATGAAGATTCTAAAAATAGTACATCGAGGAATATCTTTTATCAAACATCAGGTCTTCCACTAAATGAGAGTACACATACTGGAGAGAAGACTTACAATTGTGAATATGGTGATGTTTCTAATCAGTCTCCAAATCTCACTCAACAGCAGAGTATTCAGAATCTGCAGAAAAGTTACAAGTGTAAGCAATGTGAGAAAGCCTTTGCTAACTCATCCAGTCTAAGTAGACACAGGAAAATTCATTCAGGAGGGAATCCTTTCAAATGTACAAAGTGTGGCAACACCTCTAATCCGATTTCAGAACTTAGTCAAGATCAGCAAATCCACACTGGCAAGAAACCTTATGAATGTAAAGCATGTGAAAAAGCATTTAGGTCTTACTCAAAACTTAGTCGACACCAGCAAATTCACACTGGGGAGAAGCATTATAAATGTACAAAGTGTGGCAAAGCCTTTAATGAGAAGTCACATCTTACTCAACACCAGAGAATTCATACTGGAGAGAGCCTTATAAATGTAAAGAATGTGGAAAAGCCTTCAGTCAAAACTCAACTCTTACTAACCACCAGCGAATTCATACTGGAGAGAAGCCTTATAAATGTAAGGACTGTGGCAAAGAATTTAACCATTGCTCAGGTCTCACTTACCACCAGAGAATTCATACTGGAGAGAAGCCTTATAAATGTAAGGATTGTGGCAAAGCGTTTAGACAGCACTCATGTCTTACTAAACATCAACTAATCCATACTGGAGAGAAGCCTTATAAATGTAAGGATTGTGGCAAAGCGTTTAGACAGCACTCAGGTCTTACTAAACATCAACTAATCCATACTGGAGAGAAATCTTATAAATGTAAAGAATGCGGAAAAGCCTTCAGTGACTCCTCAACTCTTACTCAACACCAGAGAATTCATACTGGAGAGAAGCCTTATCAATGTAAAGAATGCGGAAAAGCCTTCAGTCACTACTCAACTCTTACGCAACACCAGAGAATTCATACTGGGGAGAGGCCTTATAAATGTAAGGATTGTGGCAAAGACTTTAGAAAGCGCTCAGGTCTTACTTCCCATCAGAGAATTCATACTGGAGAGAAGCCTTATAAATGTAAAGACTGCAGAAAAGCCTTCATTCACTACTCATCTCTTACTCAACACCAGCGAATTCATACTGGAGAGAAGCCTTATAAATGTAAAGAATGTGGAAAAGCCTTCAGTCAGAACTCAACTCTTACTAACCACCAGCGAATTCATACTGGAGAGAAGCCTTATAAATGTAAGGATTGTGGCAAAGAATTTAACCATTGCTCGGGTCTTACTTCCCACCAGAGAATTCATACTGGAGAGAAGCCTTATCAATGTAACGATTGTGGCAAAGCGTTTAGACTGCACTCATGTCTTACTAAACATCAACTAATCCATACTGGAGAGAAGCCTTATAAATGTAAAGAATGCGGAAAAGGCTTCAGTCAAAACTCAACTCTTACTCAGCACCAGAGAATTCATACTGGGGAGAGGCCTTATAAATGTAGGATTGTGGCAAAGCATTTAGACTGCACTCATGTCTTACTAAACATCAAGTAATCCATACTGGAGAGAAGCCTTATAAATGTAAGGATTGTGGCAAAGCATTTAGACAGCACTCATATCTTACTAAACATCAAGTAATCCATACTGGAGAGAAGCCTTATAAATGTAAAGAATGCGGAAAAGCCTTCAGTTACTGCTCAACTCTTATTCGACACCAGAGAATTCATACTGGAGAGAAGCCTTATAAATGTCAAGAATGTGGAAAAGCCTACATCAAGCACTCACATCTTACTCAACATCAGATAATTCATACTGGAGGAAAAACCTTACAACTATAAGGAAAGTGGCAAAGGATTTAATCAGAGCTCTCACCTTATTAGACATCAGAGGGCATGTACTGGAGAGAAACCCTAGTAATAAGATATGGAAGAAGTTTGTCCTAAACATACACTTCAAAAAATACAAGACCATTTATTTAAGAAAGATAAGGAATGACATAAAGAAAATGTAGAAAAGTATTTAATAGAAATGAAATCTAAATAAATACCAAAAATTGCACACTAGAAAAAGTGAAAGTCGCTCAGTCATGTCCAACTCTTTGCAACCCCATGGACTGAAATACTTCAGGCCGGAATCCTGGAGTGGGAGGCAGATTCTTTACCAACTGAGCTATCAGGGAAGCCCGCACAGTAGAAAGCATTTCATCAATCCTGTTTTTTGAAGTTCCTCTTCTGGAGAAATATTATAGATAGTAATCCATAGTTAAAACAGATAGAAAATTGATATGTTAGTATGGATCACAAGATGAATGTTGGTATTTAGAAATGTACAATTATTAGCAACATATCTTTGTTTATATTGACATGATTTGTGATTATTTGAAAAGCAGAGTAAATGTGATTCAACTCTCAAATAACTCCGTGCTGCTATGCTTCATTTCTAGTGTGTATGCAAAGTTATGTTTTTGATGGTTGCTATCTCAAAGATGAGACAAAGCCTTCTATTCTAGGAAGAAATCATTTAATTTATTTTACAGTGGAAGATTAAGGACACAATAATGTAACATGTACATCTAAATGGAGGTGCTAGTTACTGATGTCAAACATCCCTATTAAAAAAAAAAATCCCTATAGGTCACCATGAGTAAGTGTTCAGGGAGTAATTCCACATATTAAAGTAAGATGTACATTTTCAATAGTCATGTCACTTGCTTTTTAAGTAAAATACAATGACAGTTCACTGCAATCTTGATGTATCTTTATAATATCAACAGAAGTCCTGAATATTAGTTGACATGTTTCAAATGAAGACATCTCTGATTCCCTAGAAATGTATGGAAACCCCTCCCAGGAAAGTCACGTAATTAGTGTATGCCCTGTTTCATAAACGATTAACCTCCATTTTGTAACCGTAGAAATCACAGTTCTCAGATCATTTTATCAGAGGAATGAATATCATTGTTTATGCTTGTAATCTGTATTTTATTCAGTTACACAGTGGGTTGGAAAAGGTTTTATTCTGACGGTGTGATATGACATGTTAATAAAACTGGATGGTTTCTTGTGATGAAGTTGGTGTGTAATGAAGTGTCAACCCACTGATTTAAGGTTAAAGGGAAAATACCTATGAAGAAACTCTGTTAGCACAGAGGGATGATATCTGTAATGATTAGTTTCCATACTGCCTTTAAGCCTCAAATACCTGGATGTTTCCCACCATTTCTCCATTGTACTCCCCCCCCCACCCCGTACCTGCTGGGACCTTGTGACGGTGCTAAGAAGGGTCATGCAGAGCACTGTGGAGCTCACCTGAACTGTTGGTGCTGTTGCCGCCTCAGCGTCTGTCTGGGGCGCAGGCAGCCGGCAGGTCCTTGACCTCACACCAGCCAGTCCTGTGAGCACCTGCACTAGATGACACCCACCCTGAGACCAGCAGTCCTGCTGAAGCCCAGGGTCTACTGCACAGGCCCCCCTTCAGTGACACCTCAGAGCTCACCAGATTCCTGCTGCTCTTGGTTTGAATGGACCCATCCACGCTCAGCCTGGAGCCCACAGCACTTCACCCAAGGTCTCTTATAAAGGCCTGAACCCCACGTACTGGAGCTTTCTCTGCTTGGTCCTCACCTTGACCTAAGAAATTCCTGCCCTAGAACCTCCTCTTCTAAGAGGTCTCAGGTGTGCTGAGTGTGAGGGCTGAAGCTCAGGGCTCCTGAGTGTGGGTCTTGAGGGAGAAGCATGAATATAAACAGGGAACTTGCTGAAGACACATTTCATGCCCCCTCTTCAGACCTGCAGATTTATAACTTCCTAGAGTAGGGACCTGAACCATTTCATAGTCACTGAAATGGTTCAGAAGGAACCTTTTAAGTGGTTTCAACCTGGTTTCCTATCAAGATGACCTGACCAGTGTGAAGCGACAACCTCCCCACAGAGTTCTCTCTTGGTCCTGTGGGAGCATCAGTGTGCTGTGTAGGAAGTGCTCCAGGGGACTCTAAGGGGAGGCCCGGGTTAAGGACGTGCCACCTGGTCCATCTGTGAGAGCTGAGTCCTGGCTTCCGTCTGAGGAGAGGCTGCAGGGTTGGTCTAGCTGATTTGGACCAGGGAGGTCAGGCAGCTCACGTCTGTGTGAGCAAAGGGTTAGGAGCTCTCTGAGGAGACAACAATCAAGAAATAAGTTCAAAGGCTGGTCTCCAGGTAGGAAGTAATTGTTTCTGAATCTCTCCTGAGACAGGACAGGAGAGGTGGGTCTTTTCAGCTTTTCAAGGTCCCTCTGTCTGTAGGTGAAGTAGTTGCAGGTTCAAAAGCTGTGCAGATGCCTTTGAAGGTAGTTTTTCAATATGCAGAGATGTGTTTGCTACATAACATCCTCAGAGAAGACAGAGCAGGAGGAAGAAGAGGAGGAAATGACAATTCTGTCCTGGGTCTGGGGCTGTGTCTGCTTTTCCTCTGAAATGCTTGAACTGAGGGAACCTGCAAACCTTTAGTTCTCTGCTTCTAATTTTTCTGCCTGGGGAGTCTGTTATCAACTTCTTATTTTTTTCCTTTTCTTAGCATAGTGAGGACCAGCTTTTAGATCACTTCTCCCTTGTGTCCCAGAACCTTGTCTCCCTTGTCTGTATCCTGCCTTTCTGTAGAGCATGATGAATTCTCAACCTGAATGAGTGACGTTCAACTGGTGAAAATATTCCCTTTGTGAGAGATCAACATGGGGAGGCATAGGTTCTGAGATTCTCATTGGCATGTGGTTCAGTCTTGGGACCTTAGAGAAGTAGGGGAAATTAGGGATGAATTTACATATATATACAACTTGAGACATTTAGAACAGCATTAAGAAATTGTCTCTATGAATAAAATTACTTCAGTGGTCCAGAATTCCACAGGAAGTTTGGTGAATAAAAGGAGAAAGTTATGAGAAACCTTTCTGTATATCGGTAGGAAGGACTCACTCTTAAGTGTAGTCTTAGGATAGAGAAGATGGAAGTTATATAAGGAGTGAATTTTGTATAAAACTGATATTTTTCAGGATTCAGATCACTGCTAACATTTATCCCACTACACCTCACATTCCCTGGTTCAGGTACTTCTTTGATATTGTGATATTGCAAAGTGTGATGTTCCTGCTTTTTGACCTTAATAAGGATTTTTGAAAGATTTAGTGAGGGATGTGTATAAGCTGCCAAAAATAATGTAGCAAACTGTGCCTTCTTAGTTCCATTTGCTTTGGAAAATGAACACTCACCTGTGTTTAGTAAGGTTCTTGCATTTTGGGAATGGAGGTTTTCATCACTCAAGCCCAGGTCTGATCATTTCCGTTTGTAATATACTCTGCATTCATTTTCCAGACAGAATTCTTATCAAAATTTTTTTTTATTTTCAACAATGTTTACAAGAATTTTATTACTTATGTATGTTTAACTGTTAAATCTAAAATCTCATGCAACACAAATGATAGAGATTTTCACAGGAATAAAAGATTGAGAACCAAGAGCTCTAATTTTTGTCATTATGTGTGTTTGCACCGTAGTTATTTAAAAAATACAGAATATTGCCACAATTAAATTATATGATTTAAGCACAGAAATCTATTCCTATTTTATAAACATGAATAATTTTTCTCCCGCCTAGTGTATGTTTGTGTGCATGAAAATGTTCACAGTATATGACATTTTTTCTGCTTTTGATATTTTTGCCAGTTACCTCCACTGGTAAAACATCCATTAGAGTGGTCTCTGCATTCAGTTCAATTCAGTCGCTGAGTCAGGTCTCTGTGTTGACTTAATTCTTTTTACAGAAAATCGAGCTCAGATCCATTGAAGTAAATCCCAAGCTCTACATTTTCTGAATATTTGATCAAATATTCCAAACAATTTTGAACAGCCATATTTTTAATCTAAACTTATTTATGTGGCTCATTCAAGACTACAAAGTAAAAAACTTAGAAAGTTATATAGTTCAGAAATGGCCAAAAGGATTGTTTTCTCTGCTTACTAATCAATTAAACCTGTAAAATATGTAAAGCACATAAAATTCAATAATAACTATGAATTCGTAGCTGGCTCTTTTCAGTTCAGTTCAGTCATTCAGTTGTGTCCAACTCTGGGACCCCACGGACTGCAGCACATCTGACAATCACCAACTCTCAGAGCTTACTCAACCATGTATCCATTGAATCCATGACAACATCCAACCATCTCAACCTTTGTTGTCCCCTTCTCCTGCCGCCTTTGATCTTTCCCAGCCTCAGGCTCTTTTCCAGTGAGCCAGTTCTTTGCATCAGGTGGCCAAAGCTTTGGAGTTTCAGCTTCAGCATCAGTCCTCCCAATGAATATTCAGGACTGATTTCCTTCAGGATGGACTGGTTGGATCTTCTTGCAGTTCAAGGGATTCTCAAAAGTTTTCTCCAACACCACAGTTCAAAACGATCAATTCTTTGGCGGTCTGTTTTCTTTGTAGTCCAGCTGTCACATCCATACATGACGAGTGGAAAAACCATAGCTTCGACTAGATGGAACTTTGTCATCAAAGTAATGTCTCTGCTTTTTAATATGTTGTCTAAGTTGGTCATAGTTTTTCTTCTAAGGAGCAAATATCTTTTAATTTCATGGCTGCAGTACCATCTGCAGTGACTTTGGAGCCCAAAACAATAAAGTCTCTCACTGTTTCCATTGTTCCCCCATCTATTTGCCATGAAGTGATGGGACTGGATGCCATGGCTGTTTGCCATGGCTCTTTTACCTCCGTGCTAATCACAATGGCCATTTATCAACCAGACATTAAGTAAAACTAAGGTTGTTCAAGATGAAAAACTGTGGCCCCACCCTAGAACTCTTGAATCACAATGTGCTTTTTAAAAATATTCCTGCTTTGACTGATATTTATCCTGTGCAACTCAGGGAAAACCATGAAAACTAAATATGCCTCTGTTGATCACATTTAATTATTTTTCTCCCAGATGAATGAATGAATCCTAGTCCCTCAGTCACGTCCCACTCTCCGGCACCACATGGACTATAGCCTCCCAGGTTCCTCTCTGCATAAGATTCCCCAGGCAAGAATACTGGAGTGGGTTGCCATTCCCTTCTCCAGGGGATCTTCCCAACCTAGGGATTGAATCCAGGTCACCCGCGTTCCAGACAGATGCCTTACCATCTGAGCCACCAGGGAAGCCCAAGTAGCTTTGTGGATCGTATGTCATCCTATTTTCTTCAGGTTAGAAGTGCGTGAGAGCATTAATATGCTCTATACAAAAAATTCTACTATTGTATACCATCAGACACTCTTCTCATTGAAAAACTAGTTATCTGTACTTGCTGTTTTCAACTTGGGTCACATTAGGAAGTCTTCACATAGTCACATGGCATCTGTCCATTGTATTTCAGGGACGGCTGACATTCCGTGCTGTGGCCATAGACTTCACTCAAAGGTAAGAGAGAGAATTCCTAGGCAGGTTGATAAGAAGTCCGGGGGTCCCCAAGGAGAGAGGGGTTTGGAATTCTCAAGGAGAAGGAAAGGACAAACTTTTTTGCCTCCACTCTTTAGTCTTAGTCAATTACACAACTCAGTTTAAACTCCATGCTAGGGATTATACAACAGCCATGTATCCTGCTTGAGGACAGTTTCTCCTTCCTGAAAACTGGCTAATCCTGTTATCTTAAAATGTAAATTATGGGAGTGGGTCTAGTAAGATCTTTACAACCTCCAGACATTCTTTTGTTTCATTGTGATAACTAATTAAAAGGTATATAACTCTCTTGCTAACACTAGTGAGTAGGCACTCTTTCTGCCCCCTTCTGATGTCTATGTCAGAAGCTTTCTCTATCTCTTTTATACTTTAATAAAACTATTACACAAAAGCTCTGAGTGATCAAGCCTCTTCTCTGGCCACAATTCGAATTGTTCTCCTTCAGAGGCCAAGAATCCTGGCGTCTTCTGTGGTTCAGCAACAACTTTTCGAGAGGAGTGGGAATGCCTGGACCTCGGTCAGTGGGAATTGTACAGGGACGTGATGTTAGAGAACTATGGGGACCTGGCCTTCTTGGGTGAGGACAACTGCCTTCCAGAATCCCCTATCTACCCTCGGGGTTTTGGTTCCTTCACTTGTAGAATGTCTCCTGGAATCGTCTGTATCCTACAATAGAGTTTACGATCTCTGCTTTTGAGGAATAAATGGGAGTTGGTGAGTATAGACAGAAAGCTTCATGATGATTCACATGATTCTAATCTTTCTCTTTCTTGAGCTCTCTGCCTCCTTCGCTCTAGACTAGAGTTCACTCTCTTAGTTTACTGGTATAAAATCATGCTACCTTCCTCATAAAGACAGAGGTCCACGCTTATTTTTGACTGAGTGTTATTCTGATGGAGATCTCAGGATCTGGGTTTTAACTATTGCCTACTACAGTAAATGTGCTTTCTATAAAGTCTTTTAGGAAGTCACGTCCTGGACTCTTTTCACATTCTATAATGCCTTCGTCTCTCACGAGACCACAATATTGTTCAGTTGCTCAGTCATGTCCGACTCTTTGTGACCCCATGGACTGCAGCATGTCAGGCTTCCCTGTCCATCACCAACTCCCAGAGCTTGCTCAAACTCATGTCCACTGAGTTGATGATGCCAACAAAGCATTTCATCCTCTGTTGCCCCCTTCTCCTCCTTTCCCAATCTTTCCCAGCATCAGGGTCTTTTCCAGTGAGTCAGCTCTTCACATCAAGTGGCCCAAGTATTGGAGTTTCGGCTTCAGCATTAGTCTTCCCATTGAATATTCAGGACTGATTTCCTTTAGGGTGGACTGGTTTGATCTCCTTGCTGTCCAAGGGACTCTCAAGAGTCTTCTCCAGCACCACAGTTCAAAAGCATCAATTCTTTGGCACTCAGCCTTCTTTATGGTCCAACTCTTAAATCCATACATAACTACTGGAAAAACCATAGCTTTGACAAGATGGACCTTTGTTGGCAAAGTAATGTCTCTGCTTTTTAACATGCTGTCTAGGTTTATCATTGCTTTTCTTCCAAGGAGCAAGCTTCTTTTAATTTCATGGCTGCAGTCCCCCTCTGCATTAGTTTTGGAGTCCAAGGAAATAAAGTCTCTCCCTGTTACCATTGTTTCCCCTTTTGTTTGCCATGAAGAGATGGGACTGGATGCCATGATCTTGGGTTTTTGAATTTTGAGTATTAAGCCAGCTTTTTCACTCTCCTCTTTCACTTTCATCTATACATAACTACTGGAAAAACCATAGCTTTGACAAGATGGACCTTTGTTGGCAAAGTAATGTCTCTGCTTTTTAACATGCTGTCTAGGTTTATCATTGCTTTTCTTCCAAGGAGCAAGCTTCTTTTAATTTCATGGCTGCAGTCCCCCTCTGCATTAGTTTTGGAGTCCAAGGAAATAAAGTCTCTCCCTGTTACCATTGTTTCCCCTTTTGTTTGCCATGAAGAGATGGGACTGGATGCCATGATCTTGGGTTTTTGAATTTTGAGTATTAAGCCAGCTTTTTCACTCTCCTCTTTCACTTTCATCAAGAGTCTCTTTAGTTCCTCTTTGCTTTCTGCCATCAGGGTGGTGTCATCTGCACATCTGAGATCATTGATATTTCTCCTGCTAATCTTGATTCCAGGTTGAGCTTCATCCAATCTGGCATTTTGCATGATGTTATCTGCATATAAGTTAAATAAGCAGGGAACAATATACAGCCTTGATGTACTCCTTTCCCAATTTGGAACCAGTTCTTTGTTCCATGTCCAGTTCTATCTGTTGCTTCCTGACCTGCATACAGATTTCTCAGGAGGCAGGTCAGGTGGTCTGCTATTCCCATCTCTTTCAGAATTTCCCACAGTTTGTTGTGATCCACACAAAGCCTTTTGCATAGTCAATGAAGCAGAAGTAGATGTTTTCTGGAATTCTCTTAGTTTTTCTGTGATCCAGCAGCTGTTGGCAATTTGATCTCTCATTCATCTGCCTTTTCTAAATCCAGCTTGTACATCTGGACGTTCTCAGTTCACATACTGTTGAAGCCTCGCTTGAAGGATTTTGAGCATTACCTTGCTGGCGTGTAAAATGAGTGTAATTGTGCAGAAGTTTGAACATTTTTTGGCATTGATCTTCTTTGGGATTGGAATGAAAACTGACTTTTTCCAACCTGTAGCCACTGCTGAGTTTTCCAAATTTGCTGGCATATTCAGTGAAGCACTTTAACAGCATCATCCTTTGTAATTTAAAACAGCTCAGCTGGAATTTCATGATCTCTACTAGCTCTGTTTATAGTGATGCTTCCTAGGACCCACTTGATTTTTCACTCCAGGATTTCTGGCTCTAGGTGAGTGGTCACACCATCGGGATTATCTGGTGTGATAAGATCTTTTCAGTACAGTTCATCTGTGTATTTTCACCACCTCTCCTTAATAGTCGTGTCCAACTCTTTGTGATCCCATGGACTATACAGTCTGTCGAATTCTCGACGCCAGAATACCGGAGTGGGTAGCCTTTCCCTTCTCCAGGGGATCTTCCTACGCAGGATTCGAACCTAGGTCTCCTGCATTGCAGGTGGATTCTTTACCAGCTGAGCCACAGGGGAAACTCAGTATAGGTTGTCTGTGTATTTTCACCACCTCTCCTTATCATCTCCTGCTTTTGTTAGGTCTATACTGATTCTGCACTTTATTGTGCCCATCTTTGCATGAAATGTTCCCTTGGTATCTCTCTTTCTCTTTTTTGGCTAGTTTTTATTTTCTATTGGAGTAGAGTTGATTTCTGTTGTGTTTGTTTTAGGTTTACAAGAACATGATTCAGTTATACACAGATGTAAATCTATTCTGTTCTTTTCCAGAGTATTTTCCCATATAGGTTCCTTCAGTGTGTTTTGTACTCTCTTGTGGTATTCAGTAGGTTCATTTGGATGATCTGACGGTAAATAGTGTGTATCTGTTAATCCCCGTCTTTTACTGCCTCCCTTCCCCAACCTTTTTTTAAAAAAAAAAATCATAAACTTATGTTTCTAAGTCTGTGAGGCTGTTTCTGTTTATGAATTGGTTCATTTGAGGAATTTATCAAATCCCCATGTGTGTGATAGTTTGCTTTCTCTCTCAGACTGGCTTTGTTCAGTATTGTAAACTCTCAGTCCATCCATGGTCTGGAAAATGACGTTTTTCCATTTGTTCCAATGGCTGAGTGTATTCCAGTGTTTAGATCGACAGGTTCCTCTTTATATCTCTATTGTTGGACACTTTGGTTGATGCTCTGTCTTGGAGATTCAATAGTGCTGCCCTGAAAATAGAGTGCAACTATTATCTTCAATTATGCTTTTCTCTGGATATAAATCAAGGGGTGGCCTTGCCGGATCAGGTAGTAAGTCTATGTTGAGTGTTTTAAGGAATGTGCATACTGTTTTCCTGTGGCCGCCCCCACCCATTTCCTTCCCTGCCCACAGTGTAGGAGGATTCCCTGTTGCCCTTGCTCTCGCAGCATTTAACCTTTGTAGGTCTTTGGGGGGCTGTTTGAGGGGTGTGAGGTGATACCTCATTGGAGTTTCAGGGACATTTCTGTAAGTGTGGTCCTGAGCATCTGGATGCCTTCTTTGGAAAATGTCCGTTTAGATCTTTGCCTGTATTCCTGCTGAGTTCTTTTTTTTTTTTCAATCTTGAGCTGTGTGAGCAGTTTGCATCTTTAGAGACATATTCCTTATTTTTAACTTTGGTTGCAAACATTTATTTTCCTATTCTGAGGGTTGTCTTTTTCTTTCCTTTAGGGTTACCCTTCCTGTGCAAAACCGTTTTAGGTTAACGAGGTGCCTTTTACTTTTTTTTTTTGTTTGTTTAGTTTTATTTTTAATAATTCTGAGTATAGATCCAAAAAGAACTTTCTGTGATTTATGTAAAGTGTATTCTGCATATATTTTCCTCAAGAGAGTAAAGGAATCATCCCTACATAAAACTCTTAAATCAATTTGAAATTCCTTCATCTGTAAGCGGTTAGGGGGAGATGTAAATTCTTTCGCTTTTCACAAGTTGAAGGAACCTCCACTCTGTCCTCTATTGTGCCTGTTAACAACTTAGAGCCCCAGCATCAGTGTAGGAAGGCCCCCTTTTCTCCACAACCTCTCCAGCCTTTATAGTTTTTAAGGCTTTTTGACAAAGACTGTTCTGACCATAAGTTGATACCCCCTTGTACTTTTTTGATTTACATTTCTGTAACATTTCACATGCTAGTAAAGTAATGCTCAAATTTCTCCAAGCCAGGCTTCAGCAATACGAGAACGGTGAACTTCCTGATGTTCAAGCTGGTTTAGAAAAGGCAGAGGAACCAGAGATCAAATTGCCAACATCCGCTGGATCATGGAAAAAGCAAGAGAGTTCCAGAAAAACATCTATGTCTGCTTTATTGACTATGCCAAAGCCTTTGACTGCGTGGATCACAATAAAATGTGGACAATTCTGAGAGAGATGGGAAACCAGAGCACCTGACCTGCCTCTTGAGAAATCTGTATGCAGATCAGGAAGCACCAGTTAGAACTGGACAGGGAACAACAGACTGGTTCCAAGTAGGAAAAGGAGTACTCAAGGCTGTGTATCATCACCCTGATTATTTAACCTCTATGCAGAGTACATCATGAGAAACGCTGGACTGGAAGAAACAATAGCTGGAATCAAGATTGCCGGGAGAAATATCAATAACCTCAGATATGCAGATGACACCACCCTTATGGCAGCTAAAGTGAAGAGGAACTAAAAAGCCTCTTGTTGAAAGTGAAAGAGGAGAGTGAAAAAGTTGGCTTAAAGCTTAACATTCAGAAAACAAAGATCATGGCATCTGGTCCCATCACTTCATGGGAAATAGATGGGGAAACAGTAGAAACAGTGCCAGACTTTATTTTGGGGGGCTCCAAAATCACTGCAGATGGTGACTGCAGCCATGAAATTAGAAGACGCTTGCTCTTTGGAAGAAAAGTTATGACCAACCTAGATAGTATATTCAAAAGCAGAGATATTACGTTACTGATTGAGGTCTGTCTAGTCAAGGCTATGGTTTTTGCAGTAGTCATGTATGGATGTGAAAGTTGGACTGTGAAGAAGGGTGAGCACAGAAGAATTGATGCTTTTGAACTGTGGTGTTGGAGCAGACTCTTGAGAGTCCCTTGGACTGCAAGGAGATCCAACCAGTTCATTCTGAAGGAGATCAGCTCTGGGACTTCTTTGGAAGGAATGATCCTAAAGCTGAAGCTCCAGTACTTTGGCCACCTCAGGCAAAGAGTTGACTCATTGGAAAAGACCCTGATGCTGGGAGGTATTGGGGGCAGGAGGAGAAGGGGACGACCGAGGATGAGGTGGCTGGATGGCATCATGGACTTGATGGACGTCAGTCTGAGTGAACTCCAGGAGTTGGTAATGAACAGGGAGGCCTGGCGTGCTGTGATTCATGGGGTCACAAAGAGTCGGACACGACTGAGGGACTGAACTGAACTGAACATTTCACGATGCTGAAAGCTTTTCATGTGATATTTTTAAAAAAACAATGTGAATAAAGCTGATCTTTTGAGATGGGCCGTGTGGTCCCTGGCATTATTCTGAATCTTCCCCCACCCACCGAGGGCGTCGGCTGAGGACGAGTGCGTCTTCCTACAGCCTTCGGTCTTGGTGCCTGTTAAGTGCTGGTCTGCAGTTTTCCCACTGTTCTTACCAATAGCGGCCACAAGGCGGCAGCACATCACGCTCAGCTGTTGTGTTTTGTTGGCTAAATTCCGTTCAGTAGCTCAGTCGTATCTGACTCTGCGACCCCATGAATCGCAGCACGCCAGGCCTCCCTGTCCATCACCAACTCCCGGAGTTCACTCAGACTCACGTCCATTGAGTCCGTGATGCCATCCAGCCATCTCATCCTCGGTCGTCCCCTTCTCCTGCTACCCCCCATCCCTCCCAGCATCAGGGTCTTTTCCAATGAGTCAACTCTTCGCATGAGGTGGCCAAAGTACTGGAGCTTCAGTTTTAGCATCATTCCTTCCAAAGAAATCCCAGGGTTGATCTCCTTCAGAATGGACTGGTTGGATCTCCTTGCAGTCCAAGGGACTCTCAAGAGTCTTCTCCAAC
>SJXQ01003915.1:12821-109202 GCA_006408695.1 Aepyceros melampus | reverse complement strand
GTGAGTGAGTATAATATGTGTATAACTGATTCACTTTGCTCTACACCTGAAACTGACACAACATTATAAATCCAATAAATTAAAAAAAAAATAGCCGTAATCCATGGAGCCAAAGCTGACATTCTACAGAAGAATGTTGGTGCTGGGAGCTAATTTAAGATCTTCCTTTCTTGCTAGAAAGATGCACACAGTTGTAAAAATGTTGAGTCTGTGTTTTATAATTGAAGATGCCTAAATTTGTGTCTGTTATACCAAAGATTGTGATGAGACCCGCAGAAAGGTAGAAGAACATATGTTTCCTACAAAGAGAGATCTCTAGATAGCTAGCCTTTACAGTGGTCCTAATGGGGCAGGGGAGGATAGTAGGCTTTAGCAGACAGCTTTCTTAAGGATTATAGATTAGCCTGTTTTGAGAGGAAAGCCCTCACTTTCAGTAGGTCCCTTTGTTTCATCTGCCTTCATCTGGGCTCCAGCTTTGAGAAGGGATTGCAGATGGGGAGGTGTCACTACGTGGGAAAGGGAATTCTCTTTGGGGTTAATAGATCTGTAGGTGAGTAGTGTTCTCTTTTTTTGGATAGAAAGAGGAGAAGAGGGACCCTAGTTATACTTTGGTAGGATGTCTTAAGACCTAAAAGTCAAAAGTTCAGGGTAACTATAGCAGAAGGCAAAAGAGAGATTTATTTGGGAGACCACTATCCATTTTGTAATATCATGAGGGTGTCTTTGGTAGGTCATGATGTTACTTTATTAGAACCCTTTATTAGGACTGCTGCCAGTGAACAATAGGAAGAATGAAATTCCCAATGATGCGTGTTTTACGACTCATGTCTACACTGGTTGAGTAGTGTGTACCCCAGTCAGAGTGGATAATATTTGTGGATCCAAAGGGGACCAACAAAGTTTTGCTGAGACCTACAATAGTGGTTTACCCATTATTCAATATCAACAGATACGTATTACCAATAGATACACCCATTTGAATGCAGAGTTCCAAACAATAGCAAGAAGAGATAAGAAAGTCTTCCTCAGTGGTCAGTGCAAAGAAATAGAGGAAAACAACAGAATGGGAAAGACTAGAGATCTCTTCCAGAAAATTAGAGATACCAAGGGAACATTTCATGAAAAGATGGGCTCAATAAAGGACAGAAGTGGTATGGACCTAACAGAAGCAGAAGATACTAAGAAGAGGTGGCAAGAATACACAGAAGAACTGTACAAAAAAGATCTTCATGACCCAGATAATTACGATGGTGTGATCACTCATCTAGAGAGTTCCAAACAATAGCAAGAAGAGATAAGAAAGTCTTCCTCAGTGGTCAGTGCAAAGAAATAGAGGAAAACAACAGAATGGGAAAGACTAGAGATCTCTTCCAGAAAATTAGAGATACCAAGGAACATTTCATGAAAAGATGGGCTCAATAAAGGACAGAAGTGGTATGGACCTAACAGAAGCAGAAGATACTAAGAAGAGGTGGCAAGAATACACAGAAGAACTGTACAAAAAAGATCTTCATGACCCAGATAATTACGATGGTGTGATCACTCATCTAGAGCCAGACATCTTGGAATGTGAAGTCAAGTGGGCCTTAGAAAGCATCACTACAAACAAAGCTGGTGGAGGTGATAGAATACCAGTTGAGCTATTGCAAATCCTAAAGGATGATGCTGTTAAAGTGTTGCACTCAGTATGCCAGCAAATTTGGACAACTCGTGCCACAGGACTGGAAAAGGTCAGTTTTCTTTCCAATCCCAAAGAAAGGCTATGCCAAAGAATGCTCAAACTACCGCACAATTGCACTCATCTCACATGCTAGTAAACTAATAATCAAAATTCTCCAAGCCAGGCTTCAGCAATACGTGAACCGTGAACTTCCTGATGTTCAAGCTGGTTTTAGAAAAGGCAGAGGAACCAGACATCAAATTGCCAACATCCGCTGAATCATTGAAAAATCAAGAGAGTTCCAGAAAAGCGTCTATCTCTGCTTTATTGACTATGCCAAAGCCTTTAACTGTGTGGATCACAATAAGCTGTGGAAAATTCTTAAAGATGTGGGAATACCAGACTACCTGACCTGCCTTTGAGAAATCAGTATGCAGATCAGGGAGCAACAGTTAGAACTGGACGTGAAACAACAGACTGGTTCCAAATTGGAAAAGGAGTACGTCAAGGCTGTATATTGTCACCCTGCTTATTTAACTTATATGCAGAGTACATCATGAGAAATGCTAGACTGGATGAAGCACAAGCTGGAATCACGATTTCTGAGAGAAATATCAGTAACCTCAGATATGCAGATGATACCACCCTCATGGCCGAAAGCAAAGGAGAACTAAAGAGCCTCTTGATGAAAGTGAAAGAGGAGAGTGAAAAAGTTGGCTTAAAGCTCAATATTTAGAAAACTAAGATCATGGCATCGGCCCCATCACTTCATGGCAAACAGATGGGGAAACAGTGGAAGCAGTGGCTGACTTTATTTTTGGGGGCTCCCAAATCACTGCAGATGGTGACTGCAGCCATGAAATTAAAAGACGATTGCTCCTTGGAAGGAAAATTATGACCAACCTAGCCAGCATATTAAAAAGCAGAGATGTTACTTTGCCAACAAAGGTCCGTCTAGACAAGGCTATGGTTTTTCCAGTAGTCATGTATGGATGTGAGAGTTGGACCATAAAGAAGGCTGAGCACCGAAGAATTGATGCTTTTAAACTGTGGTGTCAGAAAAGACTCTTGAGAGTCCCTTGGACTGCAAGGAGATCCAACTAGTCCATCCTAAAGGAGATCAGTCCTGAGTGTTCATTGGAAGGACTGATGTTGAAGCTGAAACTCCCAATACTGTGGCCACCTGATGCCAAGAGCTGACTCATTGGAAAAGACCCTGATGCTGAGAAAGATTGAAGGCAGGAAGAGAAGGGGACAACAGAGGATGAGATGGCTGGATGGCATCACTGACTCAGTGGACATGAATTTGGGTGAACTCCCGAATTTGGTGATGGACAGGGAAGCCTGGCATGCTGCGGTCCATGGGGTCACAAAGAGTCAGACACAACTGAGCGGCTGAACTGAACTGAACTGACAATAGTGGTGTCAGCAGTAGAATACCGGTAAGGGTAAACCCAGAGTAGGCCCCCATAAGTATTCATCGTTGTGCAGCCATAGTGATCTGTGCCTGCCAACTGGGGCAGCTGCTGAACACAATCAGTTTGCTGATGAGCACAGGGACGTTTGCTCCTTGGTGTGATCTCCATTGGCCATGATGCCAGGACATAAGAGGCACAGAAATCACATTGGGAGGCCAGGGTTTTGGTTACAGCCAGTGGCATTGGGATACCAGGGTGCCTGGCCCTGTGTTTAAGAGTCTAAGAACCACAATGACCAGGCCTGTAGAGCCTAAGGAATGGAGATGCTGTATGAGTTAATAAATGTGAGCAAGTGGGTCGCTATGGCATTAAAGTGAGCCTCTTCAATGGGACCTTTAGAGTAAGATGTGTCATGGGAGACCAGTTATAAAATGTGAGGTCTGAGCAAGAATATATGCCCAATATTGAAGGTCCCATAGGTCACAGTCCTGAACATGAATCCATTTTGTACCTATTGATTAGACCAGTGACCCATTAACTGCCACCAAGGAGTCTGTAAAAAATATGGATGATGAACATAAATTTGTTGAGGGACTCCTGTGCCCATGTGACTGGACCCTTGTGGTCCATCCTTTATTTACCATATCTTGGCAATGGAATGGAAAGAAGCAGTTCTCCAGTGGGTTCCATCATATGGGATGGTGGTGCTATTGTCCATGAAGTAAATGGATTCCCTTTCTCCTAGACTCAAGGGGCCTTGTAAATGGCTTACAGGGCCAGATGAAGGGCCATCTTTCTCAGACAAGCACATTCCACAAAACATGAGAATTAGTGTGTAAGGTTTCTACAGTAAAAAAATCACCAGATGCCACTGGTGGCATTGTTAGAGGGGTAATTTTTGGAGTAACCTCCAGGGCCTACCTAGGATGTTGTTGGGGTGACCTCCATTCAGATTGAGCTGATTTTGTTGTGATTGCCTAAATAGATCTTAATGAAATATATAGATGGGATATATGTTGCTTCTAGAAGCCAAATAGGTGAGTAGATTTGGGGCTTGTTTGAGAGGCTGGGTATTAGGGTTATTGAAGTTGGTTTGGAGTAACCTTCTGGGGACAAAATGATGCCCCCAAATTAAACTGAAGTGGTGTGTGGAGTCTTGAATCTTTCAGGGTGTGGTTAGTCAGAATCTTGGAGAAGGCAATGGCACCCCACTCCAGTACTCTTGCCTGGAAAGTCCCATGGATGGAGTCTGGTGGGCTGCAATCCATGAGGTCACTGAGAGTCGGACACAACTGAGTGACTTCACTTTCAATTTTTACTTTCATGCATTGGAGAAGGAAATGGCAACCCACTCCAGTGTTCTTGCCTGGAGAATCCCAGGACAGGGGAGCCTGGTGGACTGCCGTCTATGGGGTCGCACAGAGTTGGACACGACTGAAGCGACTTAGCAGCAGCAGCAGTAGTCAGAATCTGAACCACTGACATAAATACCATGGAATACTATTCAGTTATTAAAAAAGAATGAAATAATGCCACTTGCAGCAACATGAATGCAAGTAGAGATTATCATACTAAGTGAAGTAAGTCAAAGAATATTATATCACTCATATGTGAGATCTAAAATATAGCACAAAGAACCTACCTATGAAGCAGAAAGAGACTCATAGACTTAGAACAGACTTATGATACCCAAGAGGTGGGAGGAGGGAAAGGGATGGACTGGGAGGTTGGGGTTGGTAAATGGCACCCCACTCCAGTACTCTTGCCTGGAAAATCCCATGGATGGAGGGGCCTGATGGGCAACAGTCCATGGGGTCTCTAAGAGTCGGACACGACTGAGCGACTTCACTTTCACTTTTCACTCTCATGCATTGGGGAAGGAAATGGCAACCCACTCCAGTGTTCTTGCCTGGAGATTCCCAGGGATGGGGGAGCCTGGTGGGCTGCCGTCTATGGGGTCGCAGAGAGTCGGACACGACTGAAGTGACTTAGTAGCAGCAGCAGCAGCAGCAGCAGATACAAACTATTACATTTAGGATGGATAAACAACAAGGTCGTACTGTTTAGCATAGGGAAATGTATTCAGTATCCTGTTATAAACTGTAATGGAAAAGAATATTTTAGAGAGGAATGTATTTTTTAAAAAAATAATCTGGACCACAGTGTGAATATCTTGTGCAATAGCTTCATGGATTTTTGGCCTTGGTAGAATATTGTCAGTCTAAGATGGTGGCTGGTGTTTGAGAACAGAGCAAACTCATAAAGGTCCTGTCTGTGTACATGGTGGGGATATTGATGTAGCCCACAGGTAATTTAGTGTAGCCCACAGGTAATCTCATAGATTGATGAAAATTGTGGCTGTGAAGCTGGAGAAGTGGGGATAGAATAAAATATATTAGCAAGTCAGTAACTCCAGAGATCTGCCTCGTGGAATGTATTCTCCCCCAACCCCCTCTGCCAATGATATTTATAAGCTTTTTTGTCTAAGGAGTCTTACTCTTAATTGTCAGGATTTGAGTTTTTACCCTTGGGCTTCTCTTTAGTGGCGAAATTAATTTGTGAATTTTCCTTTTTAGGGTTTAATAAGGCTGTGACATGTTGAAATGCTCAGACATTAAGGAGGATTCATAGTCTCTGTTGATGACCTTTAAGAGTGCATTAGGTTTTGGCTTTTGTGTTTTTGAATCTTTAGGAGGTGGGAAGATAAAGCCATTTAACATTTGAGTTTTAGCTTCTGGGTGCCAAGGTTGAGCCCCTCTGTGCCCCTGAAGATCAGAATCTTTATGGCAAAATCGAAGGCAGGAATAGCTGCAGATGTGCTTGGTGCTCTAAGTGTTCTAATTAACCATTTTTCCAACTCATCATTTCCCCTGGGGGGATGAACCTCACCACCCAGTGATAGCTCTGCTTCCCAGCTCACCTGGGGACCCCCCACTGGCTCACTGGGGCTGCAGTGATGGTGGAGTCAGAGTAATCACAACTGTGCTGGAGGCGACAGACACAGGCTGGAAGTTCTACCTGAGGGCTGCTGGTGAGGAGCCTGGCGGGCTGCCGTCTATAGGGCCACAGAGAGTTAGATACGACTAACAAAGACTTAGCATGCGTGGCACCAGACCAGTCATCAGTGGAATCCAAGTGCTATGACTTTGCCAAAGAGCTTGACACTTTCTTAGAAAGTTAAACATAAACTTGTCATAAAACCCAGAAAGTCAACTCCTAGTTATGTACCCAAGATCAGCAAAAACATATGTCCATACAAGTGACTTGGATGTGGATGTTTGTGGCAATGTTTTCCATAATAGCCAAACAATGGAAATAATCCACATGTCCAGCAACAGTGAAAAGATAAAACACAGTGTATCTGTACAGGAAATACCATTTAGCAATAAAAGGGAATGAAATATGAATAAATACGCCAACACAGAGAACCTCAAGTCATGCTAAGTGGAAGAAGCCAGACACAAAAAATCATATGAGACAGAGACACAAACAGATTAGTGACTGGGGTAGGAAGTGGGGTAGAAATTAGGTACAAGGGAGTAATGGAATCATTCTAAAACTGGGTTGTGGTGATGGTTGTGTAAATCTTTAAAAGTACTAAATATCATTAAATCGTGCTCTTAAGCTTTTTGTGTTCAGCAGAACATACATGTTTTCATCCGTGGTATTTTGCTCCATGTGTAAGGTTAATGTAGTATATGTGCTCACCTGGGTGGAAGGTGAAACATAGAAATAATGCTGTGTTGTGAAGTCAACCAAATTTGCAAAGTCTTTTTCGGTCATTTACATAGTTACCCACAACACTGAGAAATAGACAGATATTCAAAGTTTTCCCTTAGTGGTGAGGGAGTGGGAGGTACAAAATATTGGGTATAAGATAGGCTACAAGGATGTATTATACAACACGGGGAATAAAGCCAGTATTTTGTAATAACTGTAAATGGAGTTTAACCTTTAAAATGGTATAAAAAGTAAAATAAAATTTAAACATTAAAAAAATAAACTGAAAGCAAAAACCAGAAAAGCCCCATAAAAGTTCCTCATTAGCATTCTGATTTCCTAAATTTTCCCTCCTTCCCCTGTTTTCTAAATAGTTTGAGTCAGGTTTGAAATGCCATTTGTTTATTTATGTTTTTAGATTTTTTTTTTTTGGATGTGGGCCATTTTTAAAGTCATTATGATTAGCTTTGCTACAATATTGTTTGTTTTATGTTTTGTTTTCTTGGCCATGAGGCATGTGGCTCTTAGCTCCCCAACCATGGATGGAACCCTAACTCCCTGCATTGAAAGATGAAGTCTTAACTGCTGAACTGCCAGGAAAGTCCCTAAAATGCTATTTATTTAAGATAGAGAATAATCACCTGGATGTGAGTGATCACCTGTGATGCATGGGATGTTATATTAAGCGCCACAAAGTCAAGGAGGATTTTTGTTTATTAATATTACAAACAGCAATTATTGGGCTGCTCCCAGGTACTGGGCTTCGCAGCTCTATCTGTGTGACCTCACTGAATTCCCCCAGGGATGCTCTTCTATAGGACTATCGCTGTACAGGAGGAGATACTGAGATCATCAGTCACTTGTCCCAGGCCACATAGCTAAGAGGGGCAGCTGACGAACTTCAGAGGCTGTGCTCTAGATGGAGAAATAGGGGCAGGTCACACTGTGTCCCATGTTGAATGTAGGGTGATCTTTCCAGACATTTGGGGGACCATGGGAGGAAACAGCAGGGAATGGTTATGAATGACTGAGACCCGTGGGAATGGAGAGCCTTGGTGACATGTGGGGATGAGAGCCTAGGAGGCTGGAGACCAGCCCAGAGGGGACCATTGAATCCCGCCAGATCACAAAGGAAGAGTAATGATCAAGGATACGGAACGGACCAAGTGCCCGGCTTCATCAGCTAGCCAGGGGCCCATCTCCCTGCACTCCAGGGTGATAATCCAGGGCCCCAGTCTGGAAAAGAACCCCACCCCCGGGCTTCCTCAGCACAGAGTCCTCACCATCTCTTTGGATGGGAGATTAGAGGCGCCCCAGTCTGTGTGGGTGAGCGTAGAGTCTGTGCTGACCCTGGGGGCTGAGGCTGTCTGCTGGTGGCCACCTCCAGAAAGTAGCCTTCTCAGCTTACAAGGAAAACCACAAACCAGGCCTGAGAAAGTGCACTGAGAGCCCATGACGTTCTTCGCCCAAGTTGGAACTAACCAAGGCAGACAGCTTGCTTCTCCTGAGGTTTATTTGGTGTGTATGTGTGTGTGCGCGCACAGTCATAGGCACAGATTCTCCTTTTATTCCCACCCAGTAGGTCCTGTTTGTGAGATTGTCCAGTACATTGAGGAAGAGCCAGGGAACATACCCACCCACCCCCCTCATCACAAATTTCATTAAGAGCAAGTCTCCTAAGGATGAATTTGTATCCAAACGATTCTGTCTCCTGACTCAGTCACAACAAGAGGGTGTTTCTTTTGTTTTAAAATATTCCTCCCAGAAGTACTGCTTCTGGCACCCAGTCAAAGGTTCTTAATGGCTTCCTTCATCCATCCAGTGGATATTCACACTGCAGGAAACCTCTGCTCTTATCACAGAGGTGGATGGATATGCAGGTGGTGTCTAATTTGATTTGGGTGAAAACAGCCTGCTTTCCTTAGGGAGCAGTTGCTAAGTTCAGCTCAGCGTTTGTGGCAAAGCACATCAATCCTCTAATTCTAGACATTTTCCAAGGCTCCACTCTGGTCAGTTAGGGGTCTTGGATCTGTGGCAATCCTGAACAAGCATCAGTCACTGCTCTCAAACCAATTCAGAGGGAGCGGCAGGCACCCGTGATGCCCGTCCTGTGTAAGTGCTATCATGGAAACATGTCCAGGGCAGCCCAGGGGCAGCTGGACAGGTGAGAGTGCCGGCAGTGAACCTTGACGCCTAAACAGATATTCTGCCAGCAAGCAGAAAGGGAAGGCGTTCATGATATGTGGGAAAGCTCGGGGATATACAAATAAGATGTCTTCGTGAAGCTGAAACTCTTTCAAGGAGGCTGAACCCTGGGGTGTGAGTAGAGGAGATGCTGGGAAAAAGAGGAGGTGCTCCTAGCCAAATAATTCAGGGATTATCTCACAAGTCAAGGGAACCCACCAAAGGGTTTTAGGAGGGGTGATGTAATTTGGAGAGCAGACTCTGGGGCTAGGGTCAGGCAGCATTGAGGCTCAGCCAGATTGACCACACTAATTATTCAGCTAGTGGGCGTGAAGCTGAATCTGACCTCTGTACATTGGTATACTGAGTTAAACCTTGGAGTTTGGGGTGAAGTAGGAAAGAATAGCTTTATTGCTTTGTCAAGCAAAGGGGGCCATAGCAGGCTGATGCCCTCAAAACTGTGTGTTCCAATTTGGAGCAGGTAGTGAGAAGTCTTAGATTAACGGTTCAAAGAGGGTATGACCAGCTTATGGCCATTCTTCTGATTGGTCGGTGGTGAAGTAAGTGGGAGTCGGTGTCATCAACCTCTGGTTCCAAACAATCCGGTGTCTGTGTGCTTGTGGGCAGCATACCTTCATTAACTGTTAACTTCTTCCACATGGTCGGGCTTTCAGTATCTGCAAAACAGCTCAAAGATACCTTGTGTGTATCCCTTGAGGGGGAACCAGGACCCTGCCCCAAGGCTGCACTATTGTTTCTTTTGATTGCTCCTCCTTTGTCTCTGCATCCTCTCCCTTTCCTATTTAACAGCTATTTATTTGAACCTGTTCCTTGGAACTCAGGGAAGGTCACGGAGGTTGAATGAAGCCTATTTACCATAATCAAGACATGGGGACACAGAAAAGGCTTTCGTGCCCAGGAGCCCCACAGGGTTCTGCTCATTACCAGAACAGCAGCGCCAGTTCCCTACCCCATCTCTTAGTTTCCCAGGAATACCAGAGGGGGCTACTTTGTTGAGCAGATGCCTGCACTTTGGGGACCTTGCCTGGCACCAGGGGTCCAGCATCTCTCTGGTTGGGGTCTATTGTGCACATGATGGATTGAAAGAGGGAAGGATTTGAGAAACCAGGCAGGAGGCCATTCAGGGTCAGACCTTCACATGGACTTACACACAGACTTACACTCCCATCTCATTAATTTAAGGAGAACCATGAGGGATTTGGATCCTCTAGTCTCAGCGATTGAATAGAATTGCAGTGGGGGCTGGGGGTGGTGAAAGGGAACTGGGCAAGGTCATAGGTATGTGTGGTTCGTGCCTCTCAGGGTAGTGGGAGAGTTAAATGAGATAACACGATACACTCAGATAATGCGCTTATTCTACCACATTTTATCAGAGCCCAGCAAAGAGGAATTAATCAATGAATCTCACTTTGTGTCACAGTAGAACCTCCAGAGCCAATTCTTCCTCATCATGTCTGTCTGTGTTGTTCCAGATTATTAATGTCATGTGCACTAATAAGAATTGAATTTTATATTATAATTTAGAAACACCTAACTCCTGTGTGTAATAAATTATACGGTTTGAGAGCCTCCCTGCCTTATTTTTATTTTTTCTAAGTGTGCTGTTAAATAGTTAGGAAACCACGGGGTACTATTAAATAATATTTTCTAGGAAAACCGTGTATGTGGTTTAGACTAGTGTCAGTGCCTGATGCCTGTTAAAGTGCTATTTATGTAAGTGTCATATGTCGACACTAAAAGACATATGAAAATTAGCAATTCTCTGCCCATTTTCCCTACCACCCCTGCGGCAATAACTTCCAGTCCCAACAGCTATTTGTCTTATATTTACCTGTGTATTTCTGCATAATGTGCTCTGACATTTGCCTCTTGATTTTAAAATTTAATGAATTTATGAAGTTTATTTAATTTCATTTAATAATTGAATTTTCAATTTTTTGATGTTGATTTATGGCAGAAATAGATTTAGTCGTCTTATTCTCCATCCGCCTTACCAAAAGACAGACAGATGGACAGACATACCTCTTCACACCTCCTTCCTCCAACTTCCCTAGTAGAGCTGAATCAGTTTTTAAGTTAATTCTTTACTCAGTTTACATTATCATGAGTTTGTAAATATAAAGCTTAGCTGTATACTGGACTATGATTACATTTCCTTTTTGTATGTTTTAATATTTATTCTTAAAGAGCAATTTTAGATTCACATCAAAATTGAGAAGAAGGTACAGATTTTCCACATACTCCTTACCTGCCCTGTCTTCTCCAACACACACACACAGACACACACACACAGACACATATACACACACAGCACACGTGGGCACACAAAGCCTCCCTCATTGTCAGTGTTCCCCACCAGACAGTACATTTGTTACAATTGATGAACCTACATTGACCCATAATTACTCTAAGTCCATAGTTTACATTAGAGTTTATGCTTGATGTACATTCTGTGGGTTTGGTCAAATGTATAATGACATGTATCCATCATTATACTATCTTACAGAGTATTTTCACTGCCCTGAAAATCCTGCTGCTTGTCCATTCCTCCCTCCGTCCCCCCAGTCCCTGGCAACCACTGATCCTTTTACTATCTCATTAGTTTTCCCCCCCAGAATGTCATATATTTGGAATCATACAGCATGGAGCCTTTTCACATTGGCTTCTTTTACTTAGCAATATGTATTTAAAATTCCTCTGTGTCTTTTCATGGCTTGATAGCTCATTTCTTTTTAGCACTGAATAATATTCCACTGTTGAATGTACCACAGTTTATTAATTCATTCACCTGCTGAAAGAGATCTTTGTTGCTTCCAAGTTTCAGCAGTTGTGGAAAAAACCACGTTGAATATCCGTGTGTCTTTGTGTGGTAGTCTTGTTTTTTCTTTTTCCACTTAATTTTTGTTTGCTTAGTTTTGTGAATAGCTTTCATAAATTTTACTCCATAGTCTCCAAAGGAGCTGTAAAGTCTCACTCAATATACTCATATAGTCCAACAATCAGATAATCTATCACATTAATTTCTTTTTCTTGAAAATAACCCTCTTGGAACTGCCTATTGTCCTGATCCAATAAGAACTCATTCCTCTCAGCCTGCTGCCTTGTTGACATATTAGAATTTCATTTCAGGGTCATCTGTGAATTCTTCTAATTTCTCTCTTAAACTGGGGTCCCTATTTCCTGAATCTCAATTTTTTTTAAAGATATACCCTCATTTTGGTAGATACATCCTACAATAGCTTCCCTAGAAAGGGCTCATGATAGATAAACTCTTTGAGGCTTCACAGGTCTGAAAATACTTTGATTCTACCTTCCTAGTACATCATGCGAAATGCTGGCCTGGATGAAGCACAAGCTGGAATTAAGATTTCAGGGAGAAATATCAATAACCTCAGATACACAGATGACACTACTCTTATGGCAGAAAGTGAAGAGGAACTGAAGAGCCTCTTGATGAAAGTGAAAGAGGAGCGTGAAAAAGGTGGTTCGTTGTTTTGAACTCAACATAAAAAAATGAAGATCTTAGCATCTGGTCCTGTCACTTCATGGCAAGTGGATGGGGAAACAATGGAAACCGTGACAGCTTTTATTTTCTTGGGCTCCAGAATCACTGCAGATGGTGACTGCAGCCAGAAACTGAAAGACACTTGCTCCTTGGAAGAAAAGCTATGGCAAACCTAGACAGCATATTAAAAAACAGAGGCGTTACTTTGCCAACAAAGGTCCATCTAGTCAAAGCTATGGTTTTTCCAGTAGTCATGTATGGATGTGAGAGCTGGACCATAAAGAAAGCTGAGCACCGAAGAACTGATGCTTTTGAACTATGGTGTTGGAGAAGACTCTTGAGAGTCCCTTGGACTGCAAGGAGATCCAACCAGTCAATCTTAAAGGAAGTCAGTTCTGAATATTCATTGGAAGGACTGATGCTGAAGCTGAAGCGCCAATACTTTGGCCACCTGATGCAAAGAACTGACTCCTTAGAAAAGACCCTGATGCTGGGAACAACTGAAGGCAAGAGGAGAAGGGGATGACAGAGGATGAGATGGGTTGGATGGCATCACTGACTCGATGGACATGAGTTTGATCAAGCTCTGGGAGTTGGTGATGGACAGGGCAGCCTAGCATGCTGCAGTCCATTGTGTTGCAAAGAATCGGACACGACTGAGCAACCAAACAGAACTGAACCTAAGACTAGGCTCTTAGGTGATGTGGTAAAGAATCTGCTTGCCAGTGCAGGAGATGTAGGAGGCATGGGTTCGATCCTTGGGTTGGGAAGCTCTCCTGGAGGAGGAAATGGCAACCCACCCCAGTGTTCTTGCCTGGAAAACTCCATGGACAGAGGAGCCTGATGGGCTACAGTCCATGGAGTCACAAGAGTTGGACATGACTGAGCACACACTCTAGGACTAGAATTCTAGGTTGGAAACCTCTTTCACTCAGACTCTCAAATGCATTGCTCAATTGTCTTTTAGCCTCCAATGTTGTCATTGGAAAATCTGGTGTCATTTTGATGTCTGATTCATACATTTATTTATGCATTCATTTTTTTTCCCACTCAACAAATATCTCTGGAACAATTTCTTCACCTCCTATGTGTCAGCTTCTCTTCTAGGTTATGGCCAACCAGAATAAAGCAGATGAAAGTTTCTGACTTATTTCAGAGCTTACATTCTGATCTTTTCTTTCTCTCTCTCTCTCTCTCTGTCTCCTGAGGATACTCTAGTCCCACACTGGGGGATATAAGCTTGGCTGTGATTCTGAGAGTCCAGTAGACGGAGCGTTTAGGGGTCTCCTGTTTGGTATATATACGTAGTATGTTGTGCTAACTTGCTTCAGTTGTGTCCAACTCTTTGTGACCCCATGGACTGTAGCCCACCAGGCTTCTCTGTCCATGGGATTCTCCAGGCAAGAATACTGGAGTGGACTGCTATGCCCTCCTCCCAGGGATCTTCCTGACCCAGGGATCAAACCTGCGTCTCTATGTCTCCTGCACTGAGAGGGGGTGTGCCACCTGGGAAGCCCAGTGTATACATGGACCTTCACTTGATCATCCCTGTTTCCACCGTAGTACCTGACCACACTCTCCTGTGTCCTGATGTCTTCAAGTTCCTCTGGTTTTGTTTCTCCAGAGACTATCAGTTGTGTATCCTGCTGGTGTGCAAAAGGGCTGTCTAGAGAGGAGCTAGGGGTCCTCCTGTGTTAACTGACCCTCCAATCTACAGTGCTCCTCTCTGTTTCTGGGGTTCCTCATGTTTATAATTCCTGTACCTCTCTGAGGTTCTGTGATTCAAAACCATGTGTTTCTTCTTGGCATTCCCCTCTGTAGGCATATAGGTTGGAGTTTTCTTTGCTTCATGAAGTCACTTATGTTTTACCCATCAACTTTTAATCTTACAAAAAATTGTTTAAATCTCTCATTTTCTTTTTTTCTTAATTGCTTTCTTTTATGGCTTTATATCTTTATTTCTTTTCAAAAAATTACTGGAAATTTCTTTAGAAGGAAGCAGAGAAACATATGCATTTATTCCACTATGTTTAATCAGAAATTGTACCATATCTTTCCAAAATTTTAAATGAAATGAACATGTAGTTTTTATGTTAATGTATGTATACTGTTTTAATTTCAAAGGGGATTGTTGGGCCATTTCATGTTTTTAAAAAGTGTAGTATTTCACAATTAAATAGCAAAATTACCTGGTGTGTATATAGTTGAAATGGTCTCAAAATAGCAGCCCTCATTTCATTATTATGGCTTTCCTGATGGGACTAGGGTAAGGTATATATTTGCAACTTAAGGCTTATTTTACCCACTCTGAAGAGATGGTCCAAAGTACAGAGAAATAGTTTTATGTTAGAATTTATGCTCAAGGTTGATCTCTTTTCTTTCCCAGGAGCTATGTTTTTATATTAATTTTAAAATAGTTTTTATATATTAATTTAACATCTAAGACTAAAATGACTTTTCCACTCTGTTGGTTGGCATTCAATACTAGTCTCTTTTGTTGTCAAAGAAAATGTCAAAAGTAGTACTAGCTGCTCCAGTCAAAATTGTCTTCTTGTTTTATATGTCATGTCAAAGAAAGGATGATGCCCACATGGGACAAATAGGGCCTTCATAATTAAAAAATAAAACCAAACATAGAAGCAGAGCTAACCATTCTCTTGTCCTGGGATTTCCTCCTTGTGACATCAGTTAGGACTTGCCCTGGCATCTTAGTAGGGAACAGCATCCTTCAAAGTGCTGGAGAATCTTTAGTTAGTTAATTCAGTTGCTCAGATGTGTCTGACTCTTTGCAACCCCATGGACTGCAGCATGCCAGGCTTCCCTGTCCATCACCAGTTCCCAGTGATGAGTCACTCAAACTCATGTCTGTCACGTCAGTGATGTCATCCAACTATCTCATCCTCCGTTGTCCCCTTCTCCTCCCATCTTCTGTCTTGCTCAGCATCAGGGTATTTTCCAGAGAATCAGTTCTTCACTTCAGGTGGCCGAAGTATTAGAGCTTCAGCATCAGTCCTTCCAGTGAATATTCAGGGCTCATTTCCTTTAGGATTGACTGGCTTGATCTCCTTGCAGTCCAAGGGACTCTCAAGAGTCTTCTCCAACACCATAGTTCAAAAGCATCAGTTCTTTGGCACTCAGCTTTCTTTATAGTCCAACTCTCACATCCATACGTAACTACTGGAAAAACCATAGCTTGACTAGATGGACATTTGTTGGCAAAGGAATGTCTCTGCTTTTTATTATGCTGTCTAGGTTGTTCATAGCTTTTCTTCCAAGGAGCAAGTGTCTTTCAGTTTCATGGCTGCAGTCACCATTTGCAGTGATTTTGGAGCTCCCCAAAATAAAGTCTGTTACTGTTGCCATTGTTTCCCCATCTATTTGCCAGGAAGTGATGGGACCAGATGCCATGATCTTAGTTTTCTGAATATTGAGCTTTAAGCCAACTTTTTCACTCTCCTCTTTTACTTTCATCAAGAGGCTCTTTAGTTTTCTTTGCTTTCTGCCATAAGGGTGGTGTCATCTGCATATCTGAGGTTATTGATATTTCTCCTGGCAATCTTGATTCCAGCTTGGGCTTTATCCAGCCCGGCATTTTGGATGATGTACTCTGCATATAAGTTAAATAAGCAGAATCTTGGGGAATCTTGGAGAATCTTGGGGAAGCGAATCAATCATGTAGATCCCTGGGCCCCACCCAGAGACTGAACTTAGTCGGTGAGGTCATCTGTAAGCAGCAAGTATGCTGGATAATTCTGATCAGGTTAATGACCCTTTGAGAATCCCAACTCTGTAGGATCCATGAGGCCTGAAACAGCATGGCTTAAATCATCTTTTTATTTAGTCTTTAGCTTTCATGTGCCCAAATTTGTTCACCTAAGAGTTTGGGCATCTTAAAGCTATATGATCCACCTGAGCAAAACAGTTTCTTTAGCTGGCATGTTTTCCTCTTCAGTATGCTATTGTAAACCACTTTAAAGCAATTTTAAATGTGTATCTTTAAAAAAATTGTGTTTTTGCTTTTTATAAATGTATTATAAATTCATTATGAAAAGCTTAGAAAATTACTAAAATTGTAGAAAAAGATATCTTTGAGAATGACAACTATTTCACCATTGAAAGTTACTTAACTACTTTTATCATATGGGTGTGTTTTCTTCCAAGAAAAAAATAGCCATTTTGTATCTTTCTTTTTTTTATTTAATGTTGCAAGGAGCCAAAAATTCTTTATAAATAGATATTTTACGTGACTGTTCTTCCTTCTTCTGAGACTGCCATAGTTGAATCATTCTTTTCAATTTCTATTTTTACTATCATCTTTCCATAACACTTATTGACATTGATATGTTATGTATTTGATGATTGACTGTCTCACCCTGAAAAATGTAAGCTCACAAAGGGCAGAATTCAAAGTTTAATTTCCACCCCAACTGCCCCTGTACTCAGTGGCTAGAACAGTGTCTGGAACATGATAGATACATTCCATAAGTGTTTGCTGAATGAATGCATGGTGGGATGGACATATTTGTGCCCATACTTTTTTTTACTTTACAGATTCTTTTCTCTAGAGTTATTAACGATTTTAAAACTTCGATACCTATTGATATTTTATCAGGTCTGAAAGGAATGAATGATAAGTTGCCTCAGGAGCCTCAATTCCAACCCTGTGCGACCCCATAGACTGTAGCCCACCAGGCTCCTCTGTCCATGGGATTCTCCAGGCAAAAATACTGGAGTAGGTTGCCATATCCCACTCCAGTGATATTCCTGATCCAGGGACCAAACCTGCATCTCTTATGTCTCCTGCACTGGCAGGCGGGTTCTTTACCATTAGAGCCACTAAATATGCCAACTTAGACTCCTGCTCCTATGGGAATTCTCGTTTCATCAGACCTTTCTTACCTAAGTGTTATTATGTTTTTATTTTTGTTAGTTTGATGAGTGAAAATGGTATCTGTTTAATTTCAATTTCTTTGAGTATTGATAGTTTCATATTAAACTATAAATATACCTTAAAAGTTCAAGGTAACAAACAATTTGACGATGCTTTATGTTTTTATGTTTTGGTTACTGGTGTTCAATAGTTATTAAAGTAAGTTTTTCTCTGTATGTCTATATGTTTAACAAGATGATGTGGAAATGTGGAATTTCTGCACCATAGAGAAAAAGTAGGTATTATTATTATTTTTCCAGATGTAGAATGTTCATTAATTTCTTTTCATTAAAAAATTTTTATTAAATATAGTTAATATATAATATTGTATAAGTTACAAGAGTACAATTCACAGTTTTTAAAAGTTATACTCCATTTATAGTTACTATAAAATATTTGCTCTCCTCCCTCTCTTATACAGTGTATCCTTGTTGCTTATTTCATACGTAGTACTTTGTACATCTTATTTCCCTACCTCTGTGTTGCCCCCTCCCTTCCCTCTCCCCACTGGTAACCACTAGTTTGTTCTCTCTATCTGTGCTTCTGCTTCTCTTTTTATATTCACTAGTTAGTTGTATTTTTCAGATTCTGCATGATCATACAGTTTTTGTCTCTCTCTGTCTGACAATTTCACATAGCATAATGCCCTCCAAGTCCATCTATGTTGCTTCAAATGGCAAAATTTCATTCATTTCTTGAGTCATATGAAGAAGCCAGAGAAGTTGGGATGTGACCTGTCCATGGTCTCAGATATCTGTTGTCTTGGACCAGTAAGCTGGCTGTAAATATGATGCCCATCAGGTGTCCATTCTTTAACCAGCTGAAAAGTACAACTCCATCATTGTTTATGAGCTCATACTGTGAAATTGTACTTCTTGGCTGTATTTTTTCCTGCTAGCATGTTTTTAGCATACTGGTCATAAAGAAACAATAATAATAAGCTGTAACTACATACGGTGTTTTGAAACCAAGACTTCCATTCATTGCATCACAGTGAATTGGTGGGGTGGGAAAGGCCCATATCCACCCACATGTCTGGATGGTTGTAATGGCCTCTGTGTCACCCAGTTTGTATCTAGAACAGAGTCTCAAAACAATGAGCCGTGAGGGGTCTTTTTCTCTATAAACCCCATTTGGCCACTCTCTTATAGTAACTCCCCATTTCGCTCAGAAAAAGAACCAAAGTCCTCCCAGTGGTTTGAGACATCATAAAATCCTAGCCCCACTGGCTCCCTGACTGCATCGCTTTCAGCTCTCCTGTGGGTTCACTGCTCCAGTCACGCGGAACACCAAGCGCTTTCTAGAGCACGCTGTGCTCTGTTGCCTTCTCCAGACTGTGTCCTCCGCTGGACCACTGCTTCCCGACCCTCAGCCCCAAAGATCCACTCCTCCTGCTCCTTCCACTCGTTGAGACCTTCCTCCAGGTTAGCAGCTCACTGAGACCCCATCCAGCCTGTCGGCTATGCAGCTCCCACGTCCTGAACCCCTCCTGTTATTCTTTCCCATCTGGGTTGGCCTCTGTGTCACTTTTCACCCAATGGCCTGAGATAAATTTTATTTCAGGTTTTGTCTATCTTCTGTCACTCAGAAGCCAGCTCCCTGTGGGCAGGACTATGTGCCTCTTTCCTTAGCTGGGCCTGGAATAATTCCTGGTAGAAATTGAATCAGTGTTCGCCGTGTTCATTCCTGTTTTACGTGAAGAACACGAGGCCCATGGAAATGACTTTGCCACCATCACATAGGGAGCAGGTGTAAGACTGGAGAGCTGAGCCGGAACCACTGTTTCCAGGGATGTATTTAAGGCAGAAAGGAGCACATCACTGGCTTTCTGAATTACTTCTTTTTTTTTTTAGTTAAAAATGTGTTTTACTTAGTTTTTATTGGCATATAATTGCTTTACAGTGTTATGATAATTTCTGCTGTACAACATAATGAATTCGTTATATGTATACATATATCCCCTCCATCATTCACCTCCCTCCCTGCTCCCCTTCCCACCTCTCTAGGTCATCACAGACTGCTGAGCTGACCTCCCCATGCTGTACCACAGGTTGCCACTAGCTGTCCATTTTACTTATTGTTTAGTCTCTAAGTCGTGTCTGACTGTTTTGTGACCCCATGGACTGTAGCCTTTCGGGCTCTTCTGTCCATGGCATTTCCCAGGCAGGAATACTGGAGTGGGTTACCATTTCTTTCTCCAGGGGATCTTCCTGATCAGGGATTAAACCTGCACCTTCTTCATTAGCAGGCAAGTTCCTTACTGCCAGGCCGTCGTCTTCCTTTGTTTTTACGGTGGGCTCTGTTCTTCCAGTTTCTCCTTGCTTCATTGTAGCCTAGGTAGCCTCTCCTTGTAAAAATCCAAACAAATCTCAATTATAAACCCCTTCTCCGCCTTTAAGCTGTGGCTGTTTACTAAGATGACTGCTCTCAAAGCAGTGTATCACTATTCTGATCACACCTCGAAGGAATGTGCTTCAGATACCTTCATAGCAGCTCTGGGAAGAAATCCCTTTTATGAAAAAGTTATGGGTGTGCTTTTAAATAGATGCCCTGACTTTCTTTTCTTTATCCTCCATCTCAAGATGAAATCTACCTGACCTTCAGAACAAGGAGCACAGAGAGCTCCCCTCATTGACGTGTCCTTTGGTGAAAGTCACACGTCTGCGCTGGGGTGCACTCACGAAGCCACTTGGCCTGTGATGCCAGCACCCTGAGGTGGCCTCAAGGAAAGTGAAGGGTGAGGGGGTCAGGTGGCACCGTGGGTTCCCTGCTCTGTTTCAGTCAGAGATGTGGCTCTTTCACCAGTTTGAGGTATTAAGCATTTGTATTCAATTTTATGAGTAAAAGAAAGAGGGGGTTTCATAACAAAACTGTTTGAGAACCAAGTGGTTAGCCATTTCACAGCTGAGGCCCAGAGGGTCTCCATACACACAAGCTTCTTTAGCTCCCAGTCCAGGCTTTTCTTCACCAGCTCCTGGTTTTATGGCCTGTCGCAGTTTTAAAACTGAGAACCACATGCATAATTATCACCTGACATGCTCTTTGGAAATGAAAAGTCTGGACCCCTACTTCGAGTCTAGGGCATTAGAATCCTGTGTCCCAGGATATGCGTTTCTAAACAAGCCAGTCGTCCATGTTTGTCCTGGGGCTTCCTCTCAGCATTCACCCACCTCAGCACAATGCCAGGCGGCTTCCTCATTATCCGGCACGGCGCCTGCTCCACGTCGGCCACTGTTAGACCTTCATTTCCCTCCCCCCGAACCCCGTCCTTCAGGTATTTCATATTAGTAGGGGAGGGCATAAGCCCACATTTGTAGAGTGATCCATGCAGCTGTACATGGTAAGTCCTCTATGTATGAATGAGTTCCATACTAGAGCATGTTCATAAGTCCAATTTGTTCGTTAGTCCAAAAAAGTTAACCTCAGTACCCCACTAACACAATTGGCTATCTAGTACTGTATTGTAATAGACTTATAAAACTTTTCATACAAACAATACATAAAAAACAATCACAAAAAATAAAACATTTTTGATCTTATAGTACAGTACCTTGAAAAGTACAGTAGTACAGTATAATAGCTGGCATAAGTGGCTGGCATGGAGTGAACAGACAAGTAGAGTTATCAACTGGTGAAGGGAGAGGAAGTCAGAGATAGTAGAGCTGAAGGATTGTCAGCAAAAGGAGATGGAGGGCAAGCTGCAATTTCATTCATACCCGACATTGATGGAACACACGTTTGCATCTTTAAAAGTTCACACCTTGAAGGCTCACATGTTGGGGATTTACTGTACTTGCTCACCCAGGCAAGTTTCTGGGTCCTTCTGTGGTTTTTTACCCAGAAGTCAAGAGTATCCAGAACCCACCCAATTGAACTCCACGGTTGTCTGATAAGAAGGCTTCTCCTAGAAGCTGTGGGCACTCTGGAGGCTGCAGGGTAGCAAAGTGCACTTTCATTGCACACCTGGAGCCACCCAGTGATGCCTCATGAGAGAGTGGCTACAGGTCGAGGTCTCTCCAGCCTCAAGGGCCCCACAGAATAATGAGCTCCAGCCAAGCGCCATCCTTGGATGCTTCCTAGGGTAACTTGTCTAGGATTGTCTTTAGCAATGAGTAATCCATAGCAACAGGGGTTAGTTTATGCTCCTCCCTTAGCAAGAGGTCCTGGGGAAGCAGTCCAGACTGGTGTCACAGTTCCCCAAGGTGAAAGAGTCCCAGGATCCTTCGTCCCTCCTTTCCACCATCCTCAGCACATGGTTCTCATCCTCATGTCTGCAAGTCATGGCTATCCCTGGATGGTCTTCACTGCAGTTGTGATGAAGAGAGAAGGGGTGAGGGAAAAGAAGCCTTTGGTTTCCTAACAATGCTGTGTCTTTATACTTGGAAACTCCTTGTCGTAACTGTCACATATTCAGCCTCGCTGCAAGGAAGTCTATAAAGAGAAACATTCCGACTTTCCCACCTGAATTCTTTCTTTGTTCAGTTGCTATGTCATGTCCAACTCTCTGTGACTCCAGGGACTGCAGCATACTAGGCTTCCCTGTCCACCATCTCCTGGAGCTTGCTCAAACTCATGTCCATCAAATTGGTGATTCCATCCAACCATCTCATCCTCTGTTGTCCACTTCTCCTGCCTTCAGTCTTTCCCAGCATCAGGGTCTTTTCCAATGAGTTGGCTCTTTGCATCAAGTGGCCAAAGTATTAGAGCTTCAGCTTCAGCATCAGTCCTTCCAATGAGTATTCAGGATTAGGTTTCATTAGGATAGACTGGTTTGATCTCCTTGCAGTCCCAGGGACTCTCAAGAATCTACTCCAACACCACAGTTCTTTCAAGGAGCAAGCATCTTTTAATTTCATGGCTGCAGTCACCATCTGCAGTGATTTTGGAGCCCCCCAAAATAAAGTCTGTCACTGTTGCCATTGTTTCCTCATCTGTTTGCTATGAAGTGATGGGACCAGATGCCATAATCTTTGTTTTCTGAATATTGAGTTTTAAGCCAGCTTTTTCACTCTCTTTCACTTTTATCAAAAGGCTGTTTAGTTCCTCTTCTCTTTCTGCCATAAGAGTGGTGTTATCTGCATATTTTGAGGTTTATTGATTTTTCTCCTGGCAATCTTGATTCCAGCTTATGCTTAATCCAGCCCAGCATTTTGTACGATGTATTCTGCATAGAAGTCAAATAAGCAGGGTGACAATATGCAGCCTTGTCATACTCCTTTCCCAATTTGGAACCAATCCATTGTTCCACAACTGGTTATAACTATTGCTTCTTGACCTGCATACGGGTTTCTTAGGAGGCAGATAAAGTGGTCTGTTATTCCCATCTCTTTAAGAATATTCCACAGTTTGTTATCATCCACACAGTTAGAGTTTGAAGTAGTCAATGAAGCAGAAGTAGATATTTTTCTGAAATTCTCTGCTTTTTCTATGATCCAAAAGATGTTGGCAGTTTGATCTCTGGTTCTTCTGGCTTTTCTAAATCCAGCTTGAACATCTGGAAATTCTCAGTTTGTATACTTTTGAAGCCTAGCTTGGAGAATTTTGATTATTACTTTTCTAGCATGTGAAATGAGTGTATTTGTGTGGTAGTTTGAACATTCTTTGGTGGTGTTCTTCTTTGAGATTGGAATGAAAGTGACCTTTTCCAGTCCTGTGGCCAGTGCTGAGTTTTCCAAATGTGCTGGCATATTGAACACAGCACTTTAATAGCATTATCTTTTAGGATTTGAAATAGCTCAGCTGGAATTCCTGAATACTAGAGGAAGCAAAGTGGGGACTTTTTGAATGGCCTGGGGGCTCTCAGTCCCCTCCCTGCCACAAGGGCACCCCTTGGTTGTATGGAGCAAGTATTTTGTGTAACCCTATTTATACAAAGTGGGCTTCCCAAGTGGCAAAGTCATTCAGAACCTGCCTGCCAATGCAGGAGACACAAGAGATGGAGGTTGGATCCCTGGGTTGGGAAGATCCCCTGGAGAAGGAAATAGCTTCCCACACCAGTATTCGTGCCTGAAAAATTCCATGGACAAGGGAGCCTGGCCTGCTATAGTCAGTGAGATTGCAAAGAGTCAGACATGACTGAGCACATTTAATACAAGGTTATCTATACAAAGAGTCTGGATACTTGGAAGAAGAGGGGACTATAGACACTTTGCTATAGAGCAAAGGACAAGATGTTAAATGAAGCCTCAATAAGATGGGAGGTCCAGTTAAAAATGGAACAGGTACAGAGGAGAATGTGGAGGTGTGGGTAGTGGAATTAGTGGTGGTGGTATAACTAAAGGAAAAAATTGGCTGAATAAACATGTAAAGGAACATAAATTGTGGTGGCAGATGTCCTCCAAAAGATGTACTATGGATGCCCAGGGACATATCTGCAAATAAGAGCTAAAAGTCAGCAGTAGCGCACCTCTGGGCTTATGGTTGGAGATGCTGGTGAATCACTACTCCCCACAGGACACCATGTGGTGGAGATGGCCGTGCAGCAGATAACAGAAGCCACAAAGCCTGTTTCTGCTCAGCTTCAGTTTACTTCCAAATTATCCAGCCTGACTTCTGCCCCTGCAGCTCTCTAAGCCAAGATGGTCAGCAACCTAGCAAATGAACACTTACCCATTCCTGTCTTATTGCTCTGTGGGGTGGCCCACTACTTTATTCTTTGGATGGTTTTTGTGTTTGACTGTCATGATGCCAACGTAGTGACTGTCCTTCTGCTTCTCTCATTCAATGTTGCCTTCCCAACCCCTTCTAAGACTTTGGATGCCTTCAAGCTCTGCCCTCTGTGCCTCGCTCCTGCTCTTCCTTCTGCTCCCTTATCTGCCTGGCTGATTTCTCAGCTTTTTTTGGGAGGTCTAGCTCAGCTGTCCTTTCCCTTGGGTAGCCCTTCTGATTGCATTTCTTCCATCCATATTGCTTTGGCATAGCTCATTATCATGGGAGACAGTTAGCTCTCTTTGTCCATCTCAGGGTAGATTAAGAGCTGTGTGAAAGCAGAGGCTGACCATTGTGTTTGTACCTTGAGCATTTACTTAGTGTCATGTCAGTAAATGTTTGTGGAATGAATGAATGAGAGTATTAGGATATATAAACCTAGCAAAAACAGCCATCAGGACACCTAATGAGGGAGACAGGGTTTGGCAGGGGAGAGTCAGGAGTGATGGCAGGTCACACTCAGATACAAGGAGACACACCTAGCTATGTACTGTTAAATATATTTATAGGTATTGTTACCTTTAGAACTTTCCCAGTGGCTTAGCAATAAAGAACCTGCCTGCAGTGCAGGAGACACAGGACAAGATCCCCTGGAGGAGAGCATGGCAGTCTACTCCAATGTTCTTGCCTGGAGAATCTCGTGGACAGAGGAGCCTGGCAGGCTTCAGTCCATAGGATTGCAAAGAATAGGACTCAACTGAGCTTATAAAATGCATAAACCTATGAAATGCATGTTAGAACATTTGTGTTATATATTTAAAGAAATGGCTATTGATTCACTCAGTTAGTAAGTGAAGGAAAGCTTGTAGGGAGAATACTAAAAGTTAATAGAGCTTAAAATGAAGTCACAACAATGCCATGGAACATTTTGATGATAAACAGAATGATCTTGCTTCTTTTCTTTGTATGTGGAGAAGGGCACAGTGAAAAGATATCCCACTGATTCCATTCCTCATTGGGTTTGCCTTTTGTTTAGACTGAACTCCTGGATGGTGTCTGGCTTTGCCCCCTTGGGGGCAGGCAGCAAGAAGATGCACCCTCAATTTAGCAGCAAGATTATGAAATAGATGATTCAGAGACTTCTTCCTCACCACAAGCCCCCTGTGCACCATGAGTCTCCCACCACCTCTAGGTGTTACTGTTCCCCACTGATTGTTCAGGGTCTACACTGAAACACCTCACTTAATCCTGAATTCTCACTGCTTTACCTTGTATTTTGTGCCCCATGTTCCCCACCATCAAATTTCTCCCTCCATATCATGGTTCTGTGTTGAGCCATCCATCATATGGTAAGCAGAATCATATGTTAATTTCCATCGAGATGTCCCTGCAGGGTTCTAACTCGGTGCTGGGGTACTTGCAAACTGTAAAACAGTCATCAAGTCTCTTCAGGACCCAGAGCCTCATTGGGAAGGAAAGAATCCGAAATTGTAGAATTTCAAATGAGTTGGCTGGATCTTTCTGGATGCACAGTCCCTTGCAAGAGTCTCTTAAACCTATCAGACTGTGTATTCTGAATACACTCTTGAAGAAGACACATTGCCTTTCCCACGACAGGCACTTAGTAAACATCTGAAAAATGAAAATTATAGGTATGATGAGACTGGCCCTCATGATCAATGATATTAGAAACTAGAGCTTCTGATGTCAGATTCTTTGGGGGGCTGGATTCTGAGTTTCAGTAGAGATTTTGGGGGAAGGAAAGACTTCCTTCTCACATCTCCTGGATATCTTTGTGATGGGTTTTCATCACCTGATAGTGGAGTTTCAGGGTTTCATCTTTCTTTCCCAAACTGTAATTGATCTGAGGATAGCTTCTTTGTAAAAAGTTTATTGAAGTACAGTTGATTTACAAAGTTGTTAATTTGTGCTGTACAGCAGCGACTCAATTATACATATATAAATTCTTATTCTTTTCCACTATGGTCTTGGCACAAGATGTTAAATACACTTCCCTGTGCTATACAGTAGGATCGTATTATTTATCCATTCTGTATATAAATAGCTTGCATCTGCTAATCCCAGACTCCCAGTCCATCCTCCCCAAGTCTGTTCTCTGTGTCTGTGAATATGTTTCTGTTTCACAGATTGATTCGTTTATGTCATATTTTAGATTCCACATTTGAGTGATGCCATATGGTGTTTGTCTTTCTCTTTCTCTTTTAGTGGGATAATCTCTGGTCGCATCCATATTGCTGCAAACAGCATTATTTCGTTCTTTTTTATGGCTGAGTACTATTCCACTGTGTCTGTGTGCCACATCTTCCTTATCCCCTCATCTGCTGATGGACATTTAGGCTGCTTTCATGTCTTGGTTATTATAAAGAGTGCTGCTATGAACACAGTAGCGCATGCATCTTTTTGAATTAAAGTTTTGTCTGAGTATATGCCCAGGAGTGGGATTGCTGGATCATACGGCAACTCTATTTTTAGTTTTTTGAGGAACCTCCAAACCGTTTTCCATAGTGGCTGCACCAGTTTACATGAGTTGGGAATAGCTTCTTGAGCACTTGAATTCAAAGGTAAAAAGATGAAACACTAATCAAGATTGTCCTCTTTTGTGAGCAAGTGGGTTTCCATGAGACCAAGACACTAGATGACATCCTTATGTGCTTTTCCTGTCTCCTTAACCTTGAACAATATAAAGGAAATCTCATCACCTCCTATGATAACACTGCAGCTAGGACAAAGCTGCTCATTGTTTTCTATTATTTAACCTCATGCTTTGGTGGTCCACGCCATTTTTGAAGAGATCCACTCTGACATTGGGCTTCCTAGGTGGCACTCAGTCGTCGTGCCGCTCAGTCGTGTCCGACTCTTTGCGACCCCATGGACTGTAGCCCACCAGGCTCCTCAGTCCATGGAATTTTCCAGGCAAGAGTACTGGAGTGGGTTGCCGTTTCCTTCTCCAGAGGATCTTCTCAACCCAGGGATCGAACCTGGGTCTCCCGCACTGCGGGCAGACGCTTTAACCTCTGAGCCAACAGGGAAGCCTCCTAGGTGGCACTAGTGGTAAAGAATCTGCCTACCAATGCAGGAGACAGATTCCTGGGCTTGGGAAGATCCGCTGGAGGAGGAAATGGAAACCCACTCCAGTATTCTTGTCTGGAAAATCCCATGGACAGAGAAGCCTGGCAACCTACAGTCTATGGGGTCTCAAATAGTGAGACAGGACTGAGGCGACGTTGCACACATGCACGCATGCTCTGGCGTTGTTTTGACTGTCACATGCTTAACACTCACCACGGGTCTCCGTAGCTCCACACTTGGAAACCTTTGGTGACAGAGCCTTGGTGTAGAGCCCAGTGTGGGAAAGCCTGAATAGAACTTTATCTGTACTAAAAGATGGAGTCTTTGTGTTCGGATTTATAAATTTCATGGGAAAACTCAGGAACTAATAAGATTTTGACATAATGGACCATCTTGCCTTCTTGCTGGAGCCCGTATCCCCTCAGGCCTTACAGCTCTATTGCCTGAAGGCTACCTTCCACCAGCAGGCCTCTGTCCCTGTGCCTGGAGGGTTGTCTGGCTGATCTGCTTTACCTATTTATAACATGCAGGAAGTCTGGGAGAGTGAATGCCCTTGGGGCAGCTCTCAACTGATGACTAACAAGAGTTGTCTTGAAAAACCCACTTCTTGCACCACATGGGGCGAGTGTCTCTGAGGCTGGCTCTGCACTGGCTCCTAGAACTTGCCCAGGGTTTTCCCTCCGGTTAGCCAGAGGCACAGTAGTAACTTGCTTGATAATGTACATTTTATTAGGTGCGTTTCCTTCCATCTTGGTTTTAATTTTCTGCTGTTCACTTGGTTGGTGAGAGGGGATTCCTGCCCAAGGTTTATGGAGATGGCCAGACACCTGTACCGTGTAGATGAGATCACCAGCTGAATTAGTCACCAGTACTCCCAGCTGGGGGTGGACACTGCATGCCACACAGAGCGGCACAGAGATTGCGTTTTGGAGCATTGTCACCAAGCAGGGGCTGTGGGTTGCAGGTTCTATAGTATCAAGGGAGTGGGGTGCCTGCTGGCTCTCGTGGGAGGATGTGATTTGTTTGAATAATTCTGTGGGTTAGCAATAACTGAATCCCACTCATAAGGGATAAATGGGAACTGCATCTGATCCTGTGATGAGGAGAGCTCTTGGTTAAGAGACCTTCTCTGTGGGCACAGAGTTAGAAGAACCTGTAGTCCGGCCATTCAAGGCCCCTGGTTTTCCCCACATGTCAAGGCACATGTAACATTGTACACGTAACACTGGGCTCAGTTTGGGCTCAGATAAACCACAGTATCTCACTCCCCTCCCATCTTCCCTGGGATCATCTGCCCAACACACTCTCTTACATTTGAATCTTTCTCTCAGGGTCTGCTGCAGGGAGACCTTGAGCTAAGACAACCATGTAGACATCAAGCGTGTCCTGCAATTGGAGCCTTTAATACTGACCAGTAATTTTCATAATTTCTACAAGTCATTTTGTTTTAGAAAACATTCCTAGGTTATTGCCCCAGTTTTGAGTCTCAAAGAACTGGTGGCAAGTAAGCTAGTTCTTTAGATCACCTGATGTTTATGGTAACACCAGGGATATTGCAGTTCTTTCTTTCTAAAAGAAAGAGAAAAAATCAGTTTGATAGATGCATGCTGCGGGTAAAAAAGGAAGATATTGAATTTATTATGAATTAATGGAATCAGAGTTACTCTTAATGTTAAACTTGTTGAAATGTTTGTATAATGAAACTCCACTTTCTTTTTTTAACTGAAGTATAGTTGATTTATAATGTTGTGTTACATATTGATATATAGCAAAGGGACTCAGTTATAATTATATATGTGTATATATATTACTTTCCTATTCTTTTCCATTATGGTTTATCATAGGATATTGAATATAGTTCCCTGTGCTATACAGGGAACTATATCCCTCTTGTTTATCCATCTTACATATAATAGTTTACATCTGCTAACCCCAAACTCCCAATCCTTCTGACCCCCACTCCCTCCATGTTGGCAACTTCCAGTCTATTCTCTGTGTCCCTGATTCTGTTTCTACTTTATAGATAGGTTCATTGTGTCTTATTTTAGATTCCACATGTTAAATAAGTGATGTCATATGGTATTTGTCTTTCTGAGTTACTTCACATAGTATAATCATTTTTTTTTTCCTTTTTCTGTAATTGTTAATAAGGGAAAAAATCTTGACACACATATTTCAGGGGTAAAGTCCAGGCTGAAATAGAATGTCTGTTACAATGACAATCAGGAAAAAACAGAACTTGGAAATAATGCTATAAAGGTGTTAAGGGTGAGATATTAGCATAAAATGCGAGGTGGAGGTGATGGAGGGACTATTGCTTTAATACAAGGAGTTTGAAGGTAAGAAAATGACCATTGTTGGACCAAAGAATCCAAAGAAAATTTGTTATATCTCTATTCTTTATTGTGGATAATTTTTAAAAATCTGACACATAATAGGCGCTGAGTTAATATCTGTGATTTCACTATTACTCAACTATAAAGGCCTAATATTAATAGAATGTAGATGGTGTCACTCTGAAGATAATTTCAGACAAAGACTGAAGACTCCCCTTATGATTATTGCTTATGCATCTTAAGACCCATCATGGGTGCCTGAATGCCCTTGAATGAGTGGTCTGTTTTTGGTGTAGAAAGGGGTGGAGAAAATGGACCTCATCCCTGTTACACGTCGCCTTGCTCTCAGGATACTGCCTGCTATTGTATCCTCATCACAGTGGTAGCAGGGGTAGTAGGGGTATTAGTAAGAGCATGCAGAGAACAAAGCAAGCAACCCCTGAAAAGAGGCAAGAAAATAAATCTCGAGAAGATGATTCAGTCATTTAAAAAATATCTTGGTGAGATACAAACTACCACTTATCAAATAAATAAATCACAAAGTTGTATAGCACAGAGAATATAGTTAATATTTTATTTTTTTAGGTTTGATTAATTTATTTTTGGCTGTGCTTGGTCTTTGTTGCTGCATGGGGTTTTCTCTGGTTGCCTTGAGTCGGGGCTACTCTCTAGTTTCCACACTCGGGCTTCTTGTTGTGGTGGCTTCTCTTGTTGGGAAGCGTGGACTCTAGGCCTTTGGCTTCAGCAATTGCAGCACATGGGCTCTCGAGCACTGGCTTGATAGTTGTGGCTCACGGGCTTAGTTGCTTTGTGGCATGTGGGATCTTCCTGGACCAGGGATCGAACCTGTGTCTCCTGCATTGACAGGTGGGTTCTTTACCACTGAGCCACTAGGGAAGCCCCAATATTTTATTTAAATGGTCAGCATGTTGTAGCAGAAGTAGAAATATAGTGAGCACAGTGAGCAGAAGTAGAAATACAGTGTTGTACAAGTCAAACATATAAAGTTATGAGCCAGTTACGTCAATCATAAAAGAGGAAATTAAAGCAAAATGAAGTCAGATGGGTTGATCCTAAACTAATAAGACCCTTGTGAGAGGCGGGATTAGGACACAGACATGTGGATGCACAGAAAAGGGACATGTGAAGACAGAGAAGATGGCCGTGTATAAGCCAAGCCTCAGAATGAAACTAACACTGTTCTCATCTTGGTCTTGGACCTCTAGCCTCCAGAACTGTGAAAAAATAATTTACGTTAAGCCCCCCAAAAGTTTTATTTACAGTATAGTCTATGAGATGTGCAATATCATTGTCTGAAAAAGCCATAGGGACTTCCCCTGGTGGTCCAGTGGTTAAGAGTCTCTACTTCCACTGTAGGTGTTACAGGTTTGATCCCTAGTCAAGGAACTAAGATCCTGCATGCTGCATGGCACAGCTATCTATCTATCTATCTATCTATCTATCTATACATGCCTTAATTTAAAAATACTTTATTGCTTAAAAAGAAAATGTACCTTTGAACTTCTCTGGTGGATGAGAATCTGCCTGCCAATATGGAGGACATGGGTTTGATCCCCGGTCCAGGAAGATCCCACATGCCATGGAGCAACTAAGCTTGTGTGCCACAATTACTGAGCCTGAGCTCTAGAGCCTGTAAGCCACAACTACTGAAGCCTATGTGCCACAGCTACTGAAGCCCACATGTCTAGAGCCTTTACTGCATAACAAGAGAAGCCACTGCAACGAGAAGCCCGTACACCGCAACAGAGACTCAGCACAACCAAATGAATAAATAACCTCCTCTTAAAAAAAACAACAAAAAAATCATGTTTGGAGCACTGGCACTCTATCACACACCCCACTAGGCATGCAGGGAACCAAACAGTCATGGGGTCTCTGGCCTCATGGAGCTGAAAAGTCCGCTTCAGGAGGGAAACATTAATCACAGAACCCCAGCAATATTACCTTACATGAAGGAAAAGAAAACAGGGAGCTGTGAAAACATAACAAGGGGACCCACTCCAGAGGATCCCACAAGGTTTCCCTGGGGAGATGATTAGAATTTGGAGAACAGGAAGGAGAAATAAATTTCACAGGCTTCCACTTAGCTGTTTTACATGGTTGGACTCCGTGATAGATGCTGCTTCCGGTGTGATTTCAGCATATCTAATTACCTGCTAATCTGCCTGCATAATACATCAGGCACTTAGTTTTTTGTTACCATACACTCCTTGAGTGTCTTGTTGGCTCTGATGCTGCCAAATGAGTGGCAACAATATTCTATTAACAATTGCTCCCATGCACATTTATTTTCTGTTGTGTTGAAAGAAATTTTCTTCACTTTCCATTTGGCTCTATTCAATGTGAAATTACAATTGTCCATCATCCTGTCTTGTCTATATTAAATGATTTCTATATTTTGTTTTATTCCCTTCTCTGTCTCTTAGCATACTTAATCTTGTTCCATATTTGTTTATTTCAGGGGTGGGAGGACTTTTTAGCCACATTTAGTGAGTTTAAGTGGTATTGAATCCCCAAAGCTAGGCGTTTCTGATCATTTTCAAGTCCCCTTGACTGTAAAGACATAGATATAGCAGGGCCATTAAAGTAGTAGAAGATAAATTGTTGTCCCTGAGAGTCAGTAAAATAGTTTTTTTACAGTCCATTTCACTAAGTGTTTAGAATGTGTATTACCTGATTAATCAATGTGTCGCAACCTGTAATGATGTCAATGTATTTTCTCTGTTCAGCCCGGGGATGGTGGGCAGGGAGGAGCTGGATTATTTAAGGCTCTCTTTGCCATGGAGGGGTAAATTATCCTCTGTTAACGATGAGAGTAGCTGTTGGCTACCCTTTGGTAAGGAGACGATCGGTATTGTGGGAAGACAGAAGGCAATGTATACATTTGTCATTGTGATTCATGGTAATCACTTCTGACTGGCTAAATTCTGTCCCATAAAACAACTCTTAATTACTACTTGTGGGAAGTGGCTTTAGGGCAAATAATAACCCAGCACATACATACAGTACTTTGGAGATTAAAAATGACATTTCCTAAAAGATGATCCTTTCAAAAATAAGTTTTCTCCAAAGTTTTTCAATTTATTTAAAACGTCTTTCCTCTTGTAGCATGATTTGAGGCTGTTTCTGTTGCCTTAAAGACTGTTGTTCTCTTGGTTAATATCATTCTTAGATATTCCTCCTTTCTGTAAATAGAATCAAGTTTGAAATTATTGATATGCATGAAATTATAAGTTCTATAATATTAAAATAATAAAATCTCTAGTATTCTGAAAAGGAATGTATAAAGCAAACATTATCAGAGTCTTTATACTTCTCTACTTGTTTCCTTTATACTTTAGGGGCTGGATACCATGGAAAGTGTTCCCAAAAGGAAATAAAATTCAACTAAAAACTTGTTCTAACTTTGTACACATCCTTTAAATTCTTGGATCTTGCTTATTCAGGTTTAGTTAATTGGAAAGTTTATATACATGATTTTTTTGCATACCAATTAGAAGCACAGATGAAATAAACTACATACTATATAATTTCCTATTAGGGCCATTGAAAGTTAGGTTCCCTGAGAAATAGACTCTGGGGTGGAGCTTTGTGTATAAGAAGTGTATTAGGATGTGCTCCCAGGAATAATGCCAGTGAGCAGGTGAGGCAGAGGGGAGTGGCAGAGTTAGAACTCATCCTTTAATGCTTCTGCAATGATCATGAGAAACGCTGGGCTGGAAGAAGCACAAGCTGGAATCAAGATTGCCAGGAGAAATATCAATAACCTCAGCTATGCAGATGACACCACCCTTATGGCAGAAAGTGAAGAGGAACTAAAAAGCCTCTTGATGAAAGTGAAAGAGGAGAGTGAAAAAGTTGGCTTAAAGCTCAACATTCAGAAAACGAAGATCATGGCATCCGGTCCCATCACTTCATGGGAAATAGATGGGGAAACTGTGGAAACAGTGTCAGACTTTATTTTTGGGGGGGCTCCAAAATCACTGCAGATGGTGACTGCAACCATGAAATTAAAAGACGCTTACTCCTTGGAAGGAAAGTTATGACCAACCTAGATAACATATTGAAAAGCAGAGACATTACTTTGCCAACAAAGATCCGTCTAGTCAAGGCTATGGTCTTTCCAGTAGTTATGTATGGGTGTGAGAGTTGGACTGTGAAGAAGGCTGAGCACCGAAGAATTGATGCTTTTGAAGTGTGGTGTTGGAGAAGACTCTCGAGAGTCCCTTGGACTGCAGGGAGATCTAACCAGTCCATTCTAAAGGAGATCAGTCCTGGGATTTCTTTGGAAGGAATGATGCTAAAGCTGAAACTCCAGTACTTTGGCCACCTCATGTGAAGAGTTGACTCATTGGAAAAGACTCTGATGCTGGGAGGGATTGGGGGCAGGAGGAGAAGAGGATGACAGAGGATGAGATGGCTGGATGGTATCACCGACTCGATGGACATGAGTTTGAGTGAACTCTGGGAGCTGGTGATGGACAGGGAGGCCTGGCGTGCTGCGATTCATGGGGTTGCAAAGAGTCGGACACGACTGAGCGACTGAACTAACTAACTAGCTAATAAAGTCTTGGCCTCATGGAGCTGGGAAGCTGCAGTGTTTTCTCTAAGTTGGGCTGAATTAAGATCATGGGTCAGGCACTGGTCAGGCATTGGTTGTAGCCACCCTCCAGGGCCTGTGACCTTGGAGGTGGCAGGGCCTCCATTCCAGGATGGTTCCTGAGGAAAGGCCCATATGGGCGTCAGCAGAGTCCCAGCCCCTGGAGGGATGCAAGTCCCAGTTCTGAAGGAGGGATGTGGACACCACAGCTCCTCTAGATGTGTGAGAACTGATTTCACAGCACTTGTATATTTAATCAGTTAAACTGACTCCAAGAAGTATTCATCAATATCAGCTTCTGGGGTGACCTTCAGCAGAAGGTTGTGGGGGATAGTCACGTGATTCTAGTATTCACATGACTTCATCCAAGTCTTCACAGGCTAGCTCTTTTCCAAAGCATTTCAGAGTCCTCAGTCTTTGAGATGATAATTCTTAATGAATTATCTAGCTTTTCTTTGAAGATTTTTTTTTAATGTACACTATTTTTAAAGTCTTTAGTGAATTTGTTACAATATTCCTTCCATTTTATGTTTTGGGTTTTTGGGCCACAAGGCATATGAGATCTTCACTCCCTGAACCAGGGATCAAACCCACATCCCTCTCTTTAGAAGGTGAAGTCTTATCTATCTCATAGTTATCATTTTACAACCTCATTCTTATCTGTTTGAAAAATGTAGGTGTTTGTTTAAGGCTTCCCAGGTGGAAAAACTTTTTAGAAATAAAATGCCGATGATATAGATGCAAATAAAAAAAATTGAGAAGCATCTTATAAAGTAGTATGACTGCTAATCTCAGGTTCAGAAAAGGTGCATGGAAAATTAAAAGTAAAGTCAGAGTATGCAAAAGAGTGGCCTGGGGTGTAAAAAGGTTGTGGAAGAGGCCCAAACAAAATGAACATCTGATATTTTTAAGTAGAAAACAAGAAAGGTATATACTTGTTGCTTTGGGGTAGTTTGGATGCTGTTCCTTGAAGTTGGGGAAATCAGACTCCTCTATTCCTATTTTGTTTCCGACTTCTCTTTCGAAAACAGTGGTTTCCAAAAAAGAAACGTCTGGCACAGTAAAGAGACCTGAAACCCAAGACAGGTGAAGAGTGAGTCCGAGATCACCTTGTCACTTCAAGTAAATTCTGTTGTCCAGATGGAGACAGATTGTCTGCCAGGAGCTAAGTGTTCCTTACCCAAGGAATTGGTTACCCACTGCTGGTCATCTTCAAGGTCTCTCAGAGAAGAGGTGCAAGAAAACTGAAAATGGACCACAGGTTATCTGGATATTTGGAGGAAGGATAACGATCTATTTTGGAGACTATAAATTGGTGAACTTGACTTACATTGCACAGAGCAACTAGAAGGGAAGTGGTAGGGAATTTCCTAGAAGTCCAGTGGTTAGGACTTGCACTCTCAATCTCTAGAGGGTTGGGGAACTGTGTGCGTGCTCAGTCGTGTGTCTCTTTATGACCCTATGTCATGTAGCCCATCTGGAATTTTTCAGGCAAGAATACAGGAGTGGGTTGCCATTTCCTCCCTGAGGGGGTCTTTCTGACCCGGAAATCGAACCCATGCCTCTTGTGTCTCCTGCATTGGTAGGCGGGTTTTTTTTTTTTTTTTTTTTTTACCACTGAGCCTTCTGGGAAAGCCCTGGGGAGCTAAGTGCCTGCAAACCGTGCCATGCACCAAGAAAAATGGTAACAGGAGCCCATTTTTTTTTTTTTTAACCAAAAGCAAGAGGTCCATTTAACTGCCTTTCTTGTTTTGGAGGAAAGCAGTTATGTAGGCATATGTAACCCCAGGTCCCGTAGGCAGAAGTCCTGGTTCTGAATCGTACTTTGTCACTATTGACTGAATGACTGTGGTTATGTCACAGAATCTCTCAGAACTTCCATTTATTCATGTGTATGTAACTCTTGGAGTCACAGGCTCACAGAGGTCAACCTTAGCCTGGCCTTAAAGGATGCAGAACTCAACATGCAAAAACTAAATAAAAATTATATTCTTATTTTCCTTTCTCTAGAATACATGAAAGGGGTCCAGTTCAGAACCCTCAGCCATGCCTTTATTGCCCATATATTCTGCTCAGTTTTTTCTCTCCTTCCTGCTCCAGAGATTCAGACTTGACAAGTGCTGAGAGAGTTCTGTCACACTTAGACCACGTGAGGCTCCCCACCACCACCCCCGCCTTGCTCCCTCTCCCCATCCACTCACTCAGACCTCTCTGTTCTTTATTATTTCTGTCTGACCACCGGTTTCTCCAAGTCTTCCGCTTGCAAGGCCTTTCAGATGTATCTTCCTCTATTAATTCTCTGTCAGCTCTCTGACTCTGATGTACAAAGAGCCCAGGACCTGTCTGACTGAGATGCCCTCCTTAGGAGATAGATGGGGAGGGGACAATGGAGGATTGGAGAAGGCCATTATGGGCTTCTTTTGGCAGCCTGGTGGAGGGAGAGAGTCAGTGAAGAATTTCATTTTTTTCCAGTGAGTGTTTATTATATGCCAGGCAAGTGCTTCATGCTGGAGATAAGTAGGGAGGTGACAGACCACAGCTCTGCCCTCTTGGGCGGATGTGTAGTGATAAATAGTTTGCTAAAACAGAAAATCAATGCTAGAAATGGGAGTAGGAAAAGTCACTCTGAGGGGATGACATCTGAGTTAAGACCTGAAGGACAAGAAGTAATGTTCCAGGCAGAGGGGGACAGTGAGTAACCAGACCCTGAGCTTGATGTGTTCAAGAAGCAGAAAGGATGGAGTGTGGGGAGAGGGGAGTGGAGTGGAGGGGAGTGTGTGGAGTGAGGGGAGAGGTTTATGAGAGAGATCTGGGAAGTCAGATAACATTGTAGGACTCCAGCTTCAATGGCAGTTTTGAGTTTTATTCTAATAGTAAGTGAAATCACTGAAGGGTTTTGAACAAGGGAATGACAAAATATAATTTACGTCTTTGAACAGTTCCCCTGGCAGCTGCATCGGGTGGATGGCAATGGGGGTAAGGATGGAGCAAAAGGACCATTCAGGAAGCCCTGGCTCCAGTCCAGACAAGGAAGGTGTGCTTGGAACCTGAGTGATAGGAGTCAAGATAAAGAGAAGTCAGTGGATTTGAGGCAGAGCTGCCAAAGGGCTGGCTGTGGGAGATAAGCACAGGGGAGAATTAAGGATGATCCATTGGGGGCGTGAACAGTTCACTGCCATCCACTGAGGTGGAGAAGCCTAGAAAAGAGAACAAGGAGTCAAAGGTTATGTTTTGGATATGCTGCATTTGACAAGACTGTCAGACGTTCAAAAGGAACTGTCAGCTAGGCATTTAGAGTGTATAAATGAGTCTGGAGCTCAAGGGAAAGGTCAGAGTTGCACATATAAATTTGGGTGTCATCACCAGAGAGACAGGATGCAAAACCAAGAAACAGGAAGAGCTCTAGCAGTGGAAATAGCTGGAGAAGAGAATATGAATTTTCGCGAGCAAGTTCTAGGGAATGTCTGTATTTGGAGGTTTGAAAGGGGAGTAGAAGAAGCAAGCAGAAGGAAATCAGGAGGTTGTGATGTCATGATTAAATAAGAGAAGAGTTTTCAAGGCAGAGAGTGGTCAGTTGGGTCAGATGTTGCTGAAAAACTGAGTAAGATGAGAGAGACATATCCATTGAATTTGGGGCATGGAAGATGTTTGAAAGCTTGAGGCAAACAGTTTCAGCCAGATTTGAGTGGCCTGACGAGGGAGTAAATTGTTAAGGAAGAGGAGGCAGTGATTTTAGATAATTCTTTTGAAAGTTGTTGTTTAAAGGGAAACAGAAAAACAAGTTAGGGGATAGAGAAGGATTGTGGAGTCAAGGAAGGAGAATATGTGAATTCTTGGAAGAATGATCCAGAGGAGACTCTGGTTAGGTAAAAGAAAGAGATGAGTGGGTCAGTGATTTTCATAAGAAAATGGTAAGGGCTGGGGACCCAGAGTGGTTGGGGGCTACTGGCTTTTGATGGGACCAGGGACTTTGTTTCTGTTGTGGCTCACGGTAAGATGAAGAAGATGGGCAGCATTAAGGACTAATCTATGTCTTCACCAAAATGCATATGTGAAGCCCTAACCTCTCAATTTGACTTTGTTATAGACAGGGTCGGGCCTCCCTGGTAGCTCAGTGGTAAAGAATCCGATGTATTGATTCCTGGGTCGGGAAGATTCCTTTGGAGAAGGAAATAGCAACCCACTCCAGTATTCTTGTCTGGGAAATCCCATGGACAGTCCATGGGGTCGCAGAAGAGTTGGACACAACTTAGCAATTAAACAGGAACAACAACAGCATGAGACAGGGTCTCTAGGTGGATAGTGAAGGTTAAATGAGGTCATAAGTGTGGGAGCCTCATCCAGTAGGAATGCTGCCCTTCTAAATAGAGGCAGAGACATAAAGAGCTTTCTCTGAATGTGTGCACACAGGCAAAAGGCCGTGTGAAGACACAGTGAGAAGGTGACCATCTGCAAGCCAGGAAGAGGGATCTGACCAGAACCCAACCTCAGTGGACCTTTGATTTTGACTTTGAGCCTTTCCAGGACCGTAAGAAAAGAAATGTCTGTTGCTGAAGGCACCCAGCCTGTGGTCTTGTGCTGTGGGCAGCCCATGCAGACTAATGGAAGCCCAGAAGTGAAAGGTTTGAGACAGAATGAAAGATGTGTGAAGGTGTTGCCTTCTGCGCACTTCTGTCTTCCCAATATAGCCATGAGATTGGAGCTTAAACCTAGGGAGTGTGGGAAGTTGAGACAGGGAGAAGACATGAAGTAATGATTTTGAGAGAGGTGAGCAAAATTTATTAGGTAAACAGTAGGGTTGCCAGGTATCGTTAAATGTTCATTTGAAGTTTGCAGAGCTGCATTTATTTTATTTACATTTTATATTTTTTATTGAAATGAAATTCACATACCATAAAATAATCACTTAAACCCACTGAAAAATGTGCAGTTGAGGGCCTTTTGTGCGTGCATGCTCAGTCACTAAATCGCGTCTGACTCTGCGACCACATGGACTATAGCCTGCCAGGCTTCTCCAAAGGAAGTCTAAAGGATTTCCCAGGCAAGAATACTGGAGGGATTTCCTTCCATTTCCTCTCCAGGGGATCTTCCTGACCCAGGGATTGAACCCACATCTCCCGTGTCTCCATCATTGAAGGCAGATTCTTTACTGCTGAGCCATTGGTATATTCAAAATGTTGCGCAACCAACAGCACTGTATAATTTTAAACATTTCCATTGCCTCAATAGAAAAATCTGTAGCCATTAATCAGTCACTACTTATTGACCAACTGTTCCTTCAGTCCTTGCCAACAACTGATTTGTGTTTTGGTTCAATGTTTTAGGGTCTTAAAGAGTTGGACAGGACTGAGTGACTTCACTTTCACTTTTCATGAGATTACTCATTCTAGAGATTCCACATCATTGAAATCATACACTATGTAGCCTTTTGTGTCTGTTTTATCTTTTTAAATTTAGCATAGTGTTTTCTTTATTTTTAAAAAATTTTCATTTTATATTGAAGTATAATCAATTAACAATGTTGTGTTAGTTTCAGGTGTATCCATATACAGTTATACACATAACTATTCTTTTTAAAATTCTTTATTCCCTTTCCCCTGGAGGAGGAAATGGCAACCCACTTCAGTACTCTTGCCTGGAAAATCCCATGGACAGAGAAGCCTGGTGCAGGCTACAGTCCATGGGTTGCAAAGAGTCAGACATGACTGAGTGACTTCACTTCACTTCACTTATCCCATTTAGGTTATTACAGAGTATTGAGCAGAGTTTAAAGTGAAATCATTTCAGCGGAGTTTTGTGATTTTTCTTCAGCAATATTTGGCTGGTCCAGGGTTAGCTCAGATGGCAGGGCATTGGGCCCATCAGGACTCCAAATTTTCCATGCAAGGGTGACAGAGAGAGAGGCAAGAGAATTAAGAGTGTGTTTGGGGGTGTAAGTTGGGGAAGAAGAGAAATAAAGATAGAAGGTGTGTGTTGGAAGGAGATCTCCATGAGAAGGAAGAATTTTTGCAGAGAGGATACTAGAGTAAGGGAGCTGGGCAAATAGAATGTATGAAATTAACAGCAATAAATTATATTTATTATGTGAAACTGATGTAAAAATCCTTCACAGCATTGTTCCAAGGATAAAATGCAAATACTTGGTAAACTATAAAGTAACTTTTCAGCCTGATAAGGTAATATAGTAGAAAATATCTTGATTTCCTTAAGGCATTCCACTATAGCTGTCACTCATAAGCTGGATTGATGAATGACTAATTGCATTGTTACAGAAACAGTTTTGATTTTGCTTGGTTTTAGCTCTGGGCAAAATCCCTTGGCAAAGTAATTACTACTTCCATTTCAGTGAACCCTTAAGTAAGAAGATTCAGCTGGGACACCGGATGATAAGTAAGGCTTTTGGTGTTTTCCAAAAGCCAGAAATGACTAGATGAAAAAGATGTCAAAGAACCATAATTTTGATTTCAGGAATCTTAGGCACAAAACTGCAGTACCTCTGAAGAAATATATGCAGACAGTACTTTTTATATTTAGAATTGCTCAGGCAGAATGAGAATGTGAAAAGACTTGTAAATTTCAAATTACATTCAATTGTATGTAATAAAGAGATTTAGGAAGTTGAGAAAATATGTATTGCTGGGGAAGAAACAGAAGAGTTGAGAAAAACTGATAATAAGTGGTTGAATTAGATGGAAGCATTCATTGCCTAAGGAAAACCCCACAGCTATAAGAAGAATAATCATTCTGAATATTATATTTCTTGAATTAACAGATGCATTCAAGTTTTGATAGAATTGAAAAAAGGAAGTTAGATTAACAAAATGCTAGCCTGTGTGTGCATTTATTTCAGCCTTTCCTTGACTATTCTATAGGCAGACCTCCTTTATTGCACTTCACATATATTGCATTTATTACAAATTGGATGTGGCAGCCTTGCATTGAGCAAATCTGTTGGCACCATTTTTCCAATAATATTTGCTCACTTCATGTCCTCGTGTCTCTGTGTCTTATTTTGGTAATTCTTGTAATATTTCAAACTTTTTTCACTCTTATTATATCTGGTATGGGCATGTGTGATCAGTGTTCTTTGATATTACCACTGTGATTCACTGAAGGCTAGGTGATGGTTAGCATTTTTTCCAAGGAAGTATTTTTAAATTAAAGTATATATATATTTTTAGACATAATGCTATCGCACACTTAATAGACTACAGTATAGTATCAACATAACTTTTATATGTTGGGATGCCAGAAAATTTGTGTGATAAGCTTTATTGTGATATTCTCTTTATTTGGTCTAAAATCAAACCTACAATATCTCCAGGTGTGCCTGTGTTCATACACATTTAACTCACCTAAAATTCTTATGCATAAAGTTCCTAGAAGGTCTGTATATCAGGAAAATGCAGTTCAGACCAAAGGAAGACAATTCAATACAGCTATTTTTTGTCATTTTTATAAAATTAAAAAAGTGTTTGTTTGTTTTTTTTGGCTACACCACGCAGCATTAAGTGGCTGAAATAGCTAAGTTGGGAGAGTGTTAGAGTGAAGATCTAAAGGTCCCTGGTTCGATCCTAGGTTTGGCAGTTCAGTTTTGGGGCTTCCATTATGGCTCAGCTGGCAAAGAATCTGCCTGCAATGCAAAAGACCTAGGTTCGATCTCTGGGTTGGGAAGATCCCCTGGAGAAGAGAAAGGCTACCCACTCCAGTATTCTGGCCTGGAGAATTCCATGGACTATACAGTCCATGGGGTCGCAAAGAGTTGGACACAACTGAGCAACTTTCACTTTCATGCAGCATGTAGAATCTTAGTTCCCCCACCAGAGATAGAACCTGTGCCCTTTGCAATGGAAATGCAGTCTCAAACACTGGCCCATCGGGAAAGTTTGATGCAGTTGTTTTGATGTTGCAGTGGTTAGATTCCTTAGGCTGAAATGAAGAAGTCACAGCAAATTGGTCTTCCCTCAGGGTCATCCCTGGGCATGGCTTTCTTAGTCACACCTTAGCCCGCCTTCACCTGAGACCTGACACTTAAGCAGGAACTGGGCTCACAGAATGTAGCTTGAGGAGCCCATTTCTCTCCAAAACCTGGGGCCTGATTTAGAGGCCCAGTCCCTACTTGAGCGCTTCTGCTTGTTACCATCCCTCTGAGTCCTCATTTTGATTGCCTGGAGCTGGGTCAGTCCATAGGTTGGGGGTGAGGCTCTCAGTGGCCAGACATGGGGGCGGGCAGAGGGCAAGTGTTGTCCAGAGTAATAGAAGCCAAATGTTGGTGACATGGTGGTCACCATGATTTTGAACCATGGTGGTCATGGTGATTTTGCACCATGGTCAAGATGAAAGCCTGGAAAGGCAAGTCTATCCAGTGGCATTTGGGCAGGAAGTTGAGAACTGAGTAGCTGTAAGCACCCACTGCTGTGTAAGAGGGAACAAGGCACCTCCAGAGGCTCAGGGATTCAGTTCTCTGACTAGAGCAGAAGGGGGCTGTCTTTGCCAGTCGAGTTGGGTGTGAGGACAGAAGAAGTTTCCTTAAAACTTTTTTTCTTAATTGGGCTTTCCAGGTAGTGCTAGTAGTAAAGAACCCACCTTCTAATGCAGCAGCATATGTAAAAGACGTGTGTTCAATCCTTGGGTCAGGAAGATCCCACCATGCTTTTGTCCATAGGGTTACAAAGAGTCTGATGTGACAGCATGTACTCACAGTTGATTTACAATGTTGTGTTAATTTCTGCTATACAGCAAAGTGATTTAGTTAAATACATATATCGGTTCTTTTTCATATTTTTTCCTGTATGGTTTATCACAGGATATTGAATATGATACCCTGTAACCTTGTTGTTTATCCATTCTATATATTCAAGCTTGTATCTGCTAAGTCTAACCTCTTACTTCATTCCTCTCCCATTAAAAGCATTTTTTAAAAATCCAAGTGTGTTCATTGTGAAGTATGATCCATCAAAAACTCATCAGAACTTATTGGCATGTATGATCCTACACACAAACTCTATAGTTTTCCAAATAAATAGGAAATGGAACTAAGAATTAGCCAAAGAGGGAATATTCTCTGGGGGAAGGTACTATAAAGAGGAGCCTGAACTGTTGCAGGAAAGAGGTCCTGTCCCAAATGGAGACAGAGCACATGGACCCTGCCAAAATGCATAACAGACCCAGTAGCTCTGACTGAACGAAAGTCAGAATATTCTAAATTTCCAGTGAAATAACAGCAAGGCATTTTATCAGCTGGGAAATTGTGAATATTCAGATATGAGATTAATATACTTTAATGTAATCAAATAGTTCAATTTTGTTGAGTAGGTTTATTGCTCCTGAGTTTCGTGAAATGAGACTTGATTGACTGCACTGCTCAGAACCCAGCACCTCATTCGAGTAATTGTATTTCCTCTTTTCAAGAATTATTAGGTTGTGCTGTTTCCTTGTTGAATTTCATCTGTAATTATATTGCTCTATTTTGAGATGGATCGGTCTCCTAGGACACTCTTGTAACCTTTCCTAATCATGGTTTACCTGAGCACAGTAAATTTGGTTAGCCAATTCTCTTACACTTTCATTCATTATTAATGAGAGCATTTGGACATCGTTTTAAATGCAGTAAAATCTCAATTAAGTAGAATGAAGAGAGAATGTGTTCTTCTGGTTAATTAAATCTTATAATTAGCTGAGGTTTAATCAGAAGATCCTTTTGATTCTAATGCTTCCTGTTGACTTTTTTCCCTAGAATTTTATTTTACTTTTCAGTCTGATCAGCTCTGAAATCTCTTTTTTCCCTGGATAAGTTATAATCCTGAAGTATCTCAAGTTCATTGATCATTTATTCATTAATCTACTTGCTCAAATTCATTAGAGGGCCACTAGTAGATGAGGAAGACACAATCACATTGGAGACAGACATATAAATGTGTCATAGAGAATCAAGGGACAATTCTGGAAGTTGTTTTTAGAACACATTCTAGTTTATAGTTTGTTTTTTAAATGAAAACAAAGGGAGCTTTATTGAAGATCAAATAAAAAGTATAAATAGTGAAGATTCCAAGATTCCTTTTTTTGCTTATGTTGCTTTAAATAGTATTTGAGATTAAAGGCTGAATAGAAATCAACACAGTAACCCTTGTAAGACTTGATTTTCTATATTTGAAGAGTCAAACTGTTAATCTCTTCACCCAGAATTCACTTCTCAACAAGATGTTGTCCTCATTGCACATTTCATGTCTGTTTGCATCAAATTCTAGCCAGAAAAATGGGTACCTTTATTTTTTAAATTAAATTTAACTGAAGTATAGTTGTTAGGTAATGTTGTGCTAGTTTCTACAGTAGAGCAAAGTGATTCGGCTATATGTATACATATATCCACTCTTTTTTAGATTTCCTTCCCATTTAGGTCATCACTGAGCATTGAACAGAGTCCTCTGTGCTACACAGTAGGTGTTTGTTCGTGATCTATTTTATACCTAGTAGTGTATATATGTATACACTATGTATAATCCCAATCTCCCAATTCACCCTGCCCTCCCTTGGTTTCCATATGTTTGTTCTATACATCTGTGTCTCTCTTTCTACTTTGCAAGTAAGTTCACCTGTATCATTTTTCTAGATTCCACATGTAAGCAAGATTGTACAATATTTGTTTTTCTCTTTCTGACTTACTTCACTGTATATGACCGTCTCTAGATCTATCCATATCTCTGCAAATGGCACAGTTTCATTCTTTTTATGGCTCAGTAGTATTCCACTGTATATATGTACCATATCTTCTTTATCCATTCCTCTGTCGATGGACATTTAGGTTGCTTCAAAGTCTTGGGTATTGTAGAAGTGCTGCAGTGAACTTGGGGGTGCATGCATATTTTTGAATTTTCTCTGAGTATATGCCCAGGCTTGGACTTGTTGGATCATATGGTAGTTCTATTTTTAGTTTATTGAGGAACCTTGGGACTGTTCTCCATAGTGGCTGTACCAATTTCCCTTCCTCCCACATGTAGTAGGGTTCCCTTAGTTTATAGTTTCTTCATTATTGCTTTACACAACATGAGTCATAGAAAAAAATCTTTATTGACAGCAAGATTCTTGTGAGGTTTCTGTTTACTAAATGAAGTAGTCTTCTCTGTGCATTTCAGAATTTCAAAAATCATCATTATTCTGTGGTAGGGCTTTCTGCCTCATTTCACATTTACAAAGTTGCCACAGTGAGTAAGACATTTCACTTGCTATTTTTATTTTATTATGACATATATTCTCATCATTTTATTTCATATTTCAGGTGCCCCAAAATGTTTGGACATGATTTCTGAAAGATTTTTTGCATTGATTTTCATTTTGATGACACTAACCTGAATTCTACAAGTAAACCCAAACAGCCTTTATAAGATGTACCAGTTTTGAATAGATCAGTAAATTAGGATGTTGCTCACTGTTGAGATGTGTTCAGTGACTAGCCTTTTGAGTATTTATGTTTAGATAGCATATAATTCCCTGGAGCCTTCACAGTAATTGGGAAGCTTCTCCATATTGGCACCCAGTCTCACCATCACTTTTCATTGCTTCAAATTTTGCTTGCTCTGCTGATCAGAAACCATTGTACCACTCTATTAAACTTTGTTGATTTTGTTATTTTAAAGAAGATTCCATTAACTTATCTACATGAGGTCCCCAGTTTTTGAACTTAATGTTACGAAACTGAACTTGGGTCTGCTCACCTGCCATGCAGGAAAACCCATTTACTGACACCAGATCATCCTGAAGGAACATACAGCATTTATTCCAGGGCCAAGTAAGGAATATGGGCGGCTAATGGTCAAAAGACTCAAACTCTCTGATGGCTTTCAGGGAAGGGTTCTTTACAAGGCAATATTTGGGGGGGTGGGCTGCAGGATGCATGACTTCTGATTGGTTGATGATGAAGTAACAGGTGCTGTTTCTGGAATCTTCGTCATCACCTTTCTGGCTCTAGCCAGTCTGGAGTCTACATGCTTGCGTCAGCATGTAGTCAGCATCCTCCACCTGGGCTAGGGAGGGGTTTTGTTTCCTGAAGGACCACACAAAGTTGTGTCAGACTGGTATGCCTATCCTTTTAGGAGGAATCAGGACTGTGTTTTATCAGTGAACGCGTGCCATGACTTTTCTCATTAAACTGCTTTTCCTTTGTCTCTGTTTTCCTTCACTTCCCTAATTAGTAACTGCTTTAGCCTGATCTTTGGAACTCAGGAAGGCTTAAAGACAAAAGCCTTTTTCTACAAACCAGAAATGGGGAGGTGGGGCAAGGAAGGGCTTTTGTACACAGAAGGGCTCCACAGAGTCCTGCTTGGTTTCACTAATGCTTTCCTGAAAATGAGCATGAAATATGAATATCTAAAAATGAACTATAGACTTAAAGGTTATAAGATTTTTGCTCTTTGATGACTAAACTTATTTCATAATGGTGATTATGTTTCTAATATTTAAGGATTTTTAAATTCTCTAGTGCTATCTACTACTATACAGACAGGACCAGAGACTCAATATGGAATGTGAATGAGTTGTTTTCTCAATAAAGGTCTTATCTCAAAACTCAGTTCTCCAGCTTTTTTTTGAAGAGATACTTAGTTGACAGAGCAGAAGGCTTAAGAGACAGGGGTTCAATCCCTGGGTTGGGAAGATACCCTGGAGTAGGAAATGGCAACCCACTCCAGTATTCTTGCCCAGAGAATCACATGGACAGGGGAGCCTGATGGGCTACAGTCACAAAGAGTCAGACACAACTGAAGTTACTTAGCCTAACATTAGTTGACAGAGGAATATTTTGGGACAGATAATTTCTTGATTGGGGGTACATACCAGATATGGACATTTAAACATGGATTTTAGCAAACATTTTAGAGACATTTCCAACACATGTCTGTTGGCCTTTCTTAAAAGAGTGGATCCTCCAAACATCATCCAGTTTTCTTGAATAATGCCCATTGGAGGGCTGTTTTTGCTGGGCTGGTTAAGTCTGAGTAGAGGTGTTAGGGATTATTGGAGGCCACCTGTGTGCCGTCTGGCAGGGCTCCTGGGAGGATGAACCCTGGGTCTGTCTCAGGAATGCGATTATGTTAAATGTTCTCAGTATCATACATCTCCTTTTACAGTATTTCCTTGGTCAAGCTCTTCAGATGAAAAAGGAAAAAGAAAAATAAACCTCTTATTTAGAGACATGGTAACCTAGTCATTTTACTCTTGTAGTTTTTCCAGTTGTTTCATTGTTTTTCCGTATTTGTCTTCTGGCCATAAGTCAGGCCCAGCATTTCTTTCTTTTTAAAAATATTTATTTATTATTTTTAAGTTTTTGGCTGCACTGGATCTTTGTTGCTGTGCATAGGCTTTCTGTGGTTGCAGAGAATGGGGGCTTCTCTTATTGCAATGTATGAGCACTAGAGCACAGGTTCAGTAATTATGGTGCACAGGCTTAGTTGCCCCACAGCATGTGGAACCTTTCTGGACCAGGGATCCATGTCCCCTGCATTGGCAAGTGGATTCTTAACCACTGGACCATCAAGGAAGTCCAGGCCCACATTTCTTGTAAGTCTTACTCTAGACTATTATGAAAAAATTATCAGGGCAGATGAACTTGATCCAGGAAGCTTATAAAACTTTGTCACTCAAAGTGTGATCCTCAGTCTAGCAAGTTGGCATCACCTGGGAGCTGGTTAGAACTGCAGACTATTAGGACCCTTTCCAGAACTGCTGAACCAGATTCTGCATTGTAGTAAATTTCCCTGGTGATTCATGGCCATGTTGCAATTTGAGAGGCAGCTACTTCCGGAGGCATTCATGACCTTGACAGCCACCTAGAGAACTCCTGCCGAGTACTGCCTAAGTGGGTTCTCTGTTCCAGTCACCATGCTGAGTATTTTTATACATTATTATTATAAACTTTGCATCAGATCTATTAAAGAGATAGCATTACCCCCATTTTGCACACAAAGCTGAAAGCACAGAGGGGTTAAATAGTTTCTAAGGAGCTAAGTGTCCAGTGTGTAGCAGAGCAGGCATCTGAACTGTGCTGTTTGCCACCAAAGTTTGTCCTCTTTATCAAGGTAATGTTTATTCAATTTGCAGATGCTTCCAGCACACTCATTCAGAGTGTTAAAATAGTAAAATCATGTCTTTCTTACAGATATGTAAATGAACACTTTTTAAAGATTTTATTTAACTCATCAGTGAGGAAGCTGATAATGTGTTACAGCCAGTTCAAAGGAGCAGACACGCTTATAGATCAGGAATATGGAGATGAACATGCAAGGGAGGCAAAACAGATTTTCCCTCTGTAGGGGAGTGTTGTCTCTCCACTGGACAGAACTCATTTGCATGCCCGTAGACAAGAATTGTTTTATGTTGCTAGCTCTTAACTTCAATACATAGAATTGCAAAATAACTCTATTAAAGAAAAAATTATTCATGACCCTTGTTAAGATGGTAAGGAAAACTTTTTCCAGTGCTACTGCAATGGGTGTAGAGACTCCTGCAATGGACATTTACCATAGAGGAGAGAGATTGGACTAAACTCTGAATCCAGCAAGGAAGTATGGGGATTTATAGCCTAGGAACAGGTGGGGATCAGAGGAGGAAGCATCAAGGGTAAGGGATGATTCTCACCAAACCAGCCTGATAGAAATCTTGCTGGAGGCAGTCCATGGTGATTGAACTGGGAAGTGGTGGAGGATGAGGAATTTGATCAGATATCAAGGGTAATAACACATGGAGGATGGGGGAATTCTAGATAAGCTGAATCAGCAGTGTTCTTATTAAAAGTGGTCTCTTAAGGACATGCCCATGAATGGGTCCTAGTTGAAAAAGGGGAGCTTGACTAGAGTTTGGTCAAGGAGAGACTATTTGTCAGTTCCTGTAGACTCAGAATCCAGTAATCTGAAGTGGCAGATGCTGTAGACCAGAGGGCCCCAACTTTTTTGGCAGCAGGGACCGGTTTCATGGAAGACAGTTTTTCCATGGATTGAGGGTGGGGAGGGGATGGTCTTGGGATGATTCAAGTGCATTACATTTATTGTGCATTTTGTTTCTTTTACTATATCAGCTCCAACTCAGATCATGAGGCATTAGATCCCGAAGATCGGGGACTCCTGCTGTAGGCAATGAACAGCTCACCACTGAAAAACGAATTTTTCACTATAAGCGGAGGTAGAATAGAATAATGGCTAGAAACACAGACATGCACTGTGTGGGTTCAAAAGTCTACTCCAGATCTAACTGAGTAACTTTATGTAGTATGCCCTTTGCTCTTCCAGTGTCTTCTTTCTCTTCTGTTAAAATGGCACAGTCCCTACCATGTATATTCATTGTGAGGAGTATGTGATACATGTAAACATGTAGTTTACAACAATACAAAGCACCTCACGACTGTCCAGTGGATGTTGCTGTCATCACACTCATGCTTCACCAGAGAAGCAGATCAGAATTTTTACATCAAGGAATAATGTGGATATTAGTATCAAAAATATACTCAGTTTTTAAATTCTTTCCATTTGCTGAGATCAAGCATTCCACTTTGTTTTTGTTCAGTTGGTAAGTTACGACCTACTCTTTGTGATCCCATGGACTGCAGCACACCAGGCTTCCCTCTTCATCACTATCTCCCAGAGTTTGCTCAGACTCATTTCCATTGAGTTGGTGATGCCATCCAACCATCTCATCCTCTGCCACCTCCTTCTCCTCCTGCCCTCAATCTTTCCCAACATCAGAGTCTTTTCCAGTGAGTCAGCTCTTCGCATAAGATGACCAAAATATTGGAGCTTCAGCTTCAGCATCAGTCCTTTCAATGATTATTCATGGTTGATTCCCTTTAGGATTGACTGGTTTGATCTTGCAGTCCACGGGACTCACAAGAGTCTTCTCCAGCACCACAGTTCAAAAGCATCAATTTTTTAGTACTTAGCCTTCTTTATGGTCCAACTTTCATATCCATACACAACTACAGGAAAAACCATAGTTTTGACTACATGGACCTTTGTCGGCAACATGTCTCTGCTTTTTTAATACACTGTCTAGGTTTGTTATAGCTTTTCTTCCAAGGAACAAATGCCTTTTAATTTCATGACTGCAGTCACTGTCTGCCATGATTCAGGAGCCCAAGAAAATAACATTTGTCACTATTTCCATTTTCCCCCCTCTATTTGCCATGAAGTGATGGGACTGGATGCCATGATCTTAGTTTTTTTAATGTTGAATCTTAAACCAGCTTTTGCACTCTCCTCTTGCACCTTCATCAAAAAGCTCTAGTTCCTCTTCACTTTTTGCCATTAGGGTAGTATCATCTGCATATCTGACATATTGATATTTCTCCCAGGAATCTTGATTCCAGTTTGTGATTCATCCTTCTGGCATTTCACATGATGTACTCTGCATATAAGTTAAATAAGCAGGGTGACAATATATGCCTTGATGTACTTCTTTCCCAATTTTGAACTAGTCCATTGTTCCATATCTGGTTCTAAGTGTTGCTTCTTGACCAACATACAGGTTCCTCAGGAAGCAGGTAAGGTGGTTGGATATTCCCATCTCTTCAAGAATTTTCCGCAGTTTGTTGTGATCCACACAGTTAAAGGCTTTAGCATAGTCAGTGAAGCAAAAGTAGACATTTTTTGTGGAATTCCCTTGCTTTTTCTGTGATCCAATGGATGTTGGCAACTTCTCTGGTTCATGTGCCTTCTCAAAATCCAGTTTGTACATCTGGAAGTTCTTGGTTCACATACTGTTGAAGCCTAGCTTGAAGGATTTTGAACATGACCCTGCTATCATGTGAAATGAGTGCAGTTGTACAGTCATTTGAAAATTCTTTGGCATTGCCCTTCTTTGGGGTTGAAATACAAATTGAACTTTTCCAGTCTTGTGGCCACTTCTGAGTTTTCCATATTTGCTGGCTTATTGAAAGACCACAGATCAGAGATGTACATTGGTCTAGAAGATAAAATTTCATATCAGTTATTATAATTAGAGATAAAGCAAGTAACAATCACATAATATTTCAAAGGAAGGGAATTAATGTTAATAAAAAATCCAGTCTTTAATAATGAACAACATAGGACAAGACATTGAAATGCCTTTCATTAAAAATGCTCAGTGTATCCAAGGTTTTCAAATCCAAAGCAGATTAAAGAGAGGTCAGAATAATCTTGGTTAAATCAAGTAAGAAAATATTGTCGGAGATGGGTTTTGGAAGACTTAGAAGAAGCACTTCCCTGAGAGCCTTTCCGCCCTGACTCTACATTCTTGAGTTGATTTCAGGCCCCCAAGGATCTCACAATTAGGGAGCAGTGGAAGGAGACACGTAAGTCATTTGTTTTCTTCCATTATTCCCAGTCTACTCCTGTTTTATTTCACCTCTCCTTTGACCCTCTTCTTACTCATCTGAATTTGAAATTTTAATGAGTCTCCATATCAGATTCATCCTCTTGGTTACCCTCACTTCAACCTGCATAAAGGTAAGGTGGTGCTCCCTGTGTGTCTTAGAGGACTTAACACCTAAACTGGGTTAGCCTGTTTCCCTCAGGCAGGCTGTGGAGTGAGTAGGGGGAGACTGCGATTCAGAAGGACTGAAAGTCTTTCAGGTTCATTACTCAATCCTTCCTTTAACGTTATAACGGTGGGCACTGGTGCTGTTAGTGGTCTGGGACAATGTGTGCTTCAGTGAATATGCTGGTATTGTTCACATCACACATCTCTTGAGTTATCTGATGCTAATCCTCCTGGAAACGGTTTTACAACTCTGTAAGATGCAGTTAATTCAGAGCAACACAAAACAATTCTTATCTATAAATATGCAAATTGTGTCCAGTCTGGTAGAGGTCCAGTGGACTTAACTTTGCACATTGGTTTCAATATTCCTGATCTGTAAGTCTGTCTGTGGCTTCTCCTTTGAATCTGTTCCTTCATGAGAAATAAAATAACATCTGTAATGTGTGTTCATTTTATATTGTAGATTTATGATTGTCCATCTCTGACAACTATCTTTCAACAATGATGGAGGGCCAGACTACATTAGAGTAACAGATTTAGTAACAGAGCTAATTAATAAATCTTTATCAAAGGTTACCAAAAACAGGTAAAAATTAAGATGAAAAGCCAAGTTCAGTTCAGTTCACTTCAGTCGCTCAGTCGTGTCCGACTCTTTGCAACCCCATGAATCGCAGCACGCCAAGCCTCCCTGTTCATCACCAACTCCTGGAGGTCACTCAGACTCATGCCCATCGAGTCAGTGGTGCCATCCAGCCATCTCATCCTCTGTCGTCCCCTTCTCCTCCTCCCCCCAATCCCTCCCAGCATCAGGGTCTTTTCCAATGAGTCAACTCTTTGCATGAGGTGGCCCAAGTACTGAGTTTCAGCTTTAGCATCATTCCTTCCAAAGAAATCCCAGGGCTGATCTCCTTCAGAATGGACTGGTTGGATCTCCTTGCAGTCCAAGGGACTCTCAAGAGTCTTCTCCAACACCACAGTTCAAAAGCATCGATTCTTCGATGCTTAGCTTTCTTCACAGTCTAACTCTCACATCCATACATGACCACTGGAAAAACCATAGCCTTGACTAGATAGACCAAGTTAGCAGAGATTATTTGCAGAAATTTCTGCAAGTGAAGGTGCCTGCAGTGTTCCTGTATAAGGAAGTAGTCATTTTTTAAGCAGTTCTTATATTTTGAATTAAATGACATCCACCAAAATACAGATTCAAGTTTTCTTGAAACTAACATGATGGTAGAAAATAGCCAGCATCCATTCTGAAGACCCAGCATGGTAAGCATGTGCTTGCTTGTCTGTCTTCCTCACCAGACTCTTTGCTCCACGGAAGCAGGCAGATGGTCTTGTCCACTGTCCTTTCTCCTGTAGCCACTGTTCCCTATGGCAGAGACACCTGGTGAGTGACTGAACAGAGGCTGGCAGGTTCTGCCGCTATTTCTATAGGGCACCAAAACTTGATTTTTTCAGTTTTGGGGCTTGATTGCTATTTCAAAGACAGACTTGTGTTTACCAAACTCATAAGAGGGTGATATATAAACCAGAATATTAATTTGTCAATTAAAGAGAATAATTAAACTCTCCAATTAGACTGGAATGTTTGCCTTTGTCTTTCAGGGAAATTACATGGCAGGGGTGCACATGATAGTCAGGTGTTTGCTTGATGAACCTGAAGTGAGCACAGTTGGCCACTGTCCCCTGTCCTAGAGCTGGCAGGCCAGCTGTCACACCAGTCTACAGAGGGATTTCAGCTGGTGGTCAGGACGCACTCATGGCTCATCGGCTCCTCTTCGTAGGAACAGAGAGGGAGCATGCAAGATCTGTAGATAGGAGAATTCTGTGCTTTGGGCTTTCCATTGTAAGGCTGTATTTCTAATCTGTTAAGAATTCTTTCTTCAGAGAGACCAAAATTGATTTGGTGTTAAGCTTTTCATTGGATTCACAGTTCAGTTTAGCCCCATTTCTGGGCACTGTAAATAGAATTTGGATTCTTTTTTTTTTTTTTTCCTTTTAAATATTTATTTATTTGGTTGTGCCAGGTCTTAGTTTCAGCATGAGAGATCTTTTAGTTTCAGCTTGTGAACTCTTGAGTTGGGGCATGTGGGATCTAGTTCCCTGAACAGGGATCAAACTGGGTGTCCCCTGCATTGGAAGTGTAGAGTCTTAACCATGGACCACCAGAGAAGGCCCCAGAATTTGAAGGTTCTTGAAACTCATTAGTGACTTATAAAGAAATCATTCTTTGGGATGTTTCCTTTGTCCAGGGGACTGATTACATATTGCATTAATTAAAAGTCATTAACTCTGTGTTTTACAGGTCCTTGTGGATACCCACTAAATAATGGTGACATTACTTTATAGTGATTGAATCACTTGTTCAGTTAAGAGATAGTCTTTGCCTTATCAGAGCCTTAATTATTATTAGTTTTCAGGACCCATTGTAGTCTCTAAGCTTCTTGCTGCTGTTTTGTGAAATCTTGCCAGTTGGTTTTCAAGTCTGACTTATAAAGATAGAATTTCTAAAAAGCAGATCAGCCACATCGATAACAATGATAGCAGAAATGCTTATTTTTGTGTATCTCTCCCTCAATCTTATTAAAGATTTTTTTTTCTCCACGACATACTGAAATGATGAAAATGTGCCTGAAGGCTAGGTTGCCAGTACCAAACAAATAAATACTCTAATTAAATAATAAAAGCAGTCAGAATCCATAATGTAAGACTTGCAAGGAATGGAGAAAGAGAAATTTGTACCAGTTAATGCTTAGCAAGCTGTCAGGAAGAGATGAGCCTGGAATCACAGTCAGGGACCAAGTCCTGGATGGCTCTATGTGTCCAGCTACGGGGCATGTCCAGAGGCTGATGGGTTCCTGGCAGAGGTTCGGGCAGGGAAATGACATGTTCAGATTGAGTGTAAGACCACTCACCTTGCGGGCCGTAAGGACAAAGCAGAAGGGAAAGAAGTTGGTTGAGATATTTGGAGAAAACAGGCAGGCTGAGAAGACAGGAGATCTGGAGAGAGCCCTGGAGGGTTCTGTAGCTAGGTGCCAATCAATTCTTTTAAAATAGCAATCAGGAAAGGAAGAACCATGGGAGATACCAACACCTATGTGCTGATCCAAGAAAGAGCCTGCCAGAGAACCCTGATCAGCAGTCAGAAGTCAAAGAACAAGCAGAAAGGACTGTGATGGGAACCAGGTGCCCAGTGAGTGGTCAGCCATTCAGATGCTACTGGGAGGTTAAGTAAGAGACCTCAGTTCTTCCCTGGATTTGGTGATGCTTTCCAAGAATGGTTGAATGGATTTGTAGGAAAAGCAAACAATTAGTGGGTTGAAATCCGAAGGAGAAGCAAGGCAACAGATAGAGGAGAAGAGCAGAATGAGTTGTTTTGTTTTTGACTTTGAGAAGGGAGAGAATTGAACCTGGGGAGGAGGTGACAGTAGAAGGGAAAGGGCAAAGGTTCAGAAAAGAAGAAAATAAAGGGAGGGGCTTGGATCATTGAGGAGACAGGAAGGGATGGAATAACAGGCAGATTCTGCTTTTGTAAGAGGAGAGATACTTCTTCCTCTGAGATGGAAAGTAATGGCTTATAGATAACCATCGAGTCTCACCTGGCAGCATCTTTTTTCCTGAAATAGAAAACATGATTATAGAAGTTAGAAAAGCTCAGAATGGTGAAGGTAACACAACAGTGAATGTGTAGGTTAGCCATTGAGGGAAATGGGAAGGGAGGTGGCCCCTCGGAATAGAATTGTCAAGGCATCAAAGGCCTAGTGTATTGGACACCATAGATTTATCAGGGCACCAGCCCACCTACCCATGTGATTTTGTTGCCAGCAGTCTTAGCTGGGAAGGTATAGGAATGCATTAGGCAGAGGCTGCATTGCTGCATTATGGCATATTTGCAAGGTGGATGCCACAGAATGTTGAGGGGCAGGAACTTGGGCATCCTGGCTTGTTGCCAGATGTTACTCATGCTACAAATGAGCAGACAAGCAATCTTGTTTAGTAATGTGCAGGCAGAGATTGTGGTCTTATAATGGAGCATTTCATGAGGCTTTGGCAGGGCAGCTAGAGCCATCTCAGCCCTCTAGTCTGGGAGACTTCAACACTCACTTGGTTCATCAGATTCTAGCAGATCTCCAGGAGGATGACCACTGTCCTTCCATGACTTGTCCTGGGAGATGCTCTCCACTGTGTATCTGGCAGTTCTCTTTTGTAGAGAACTGATGTGGGGAGAAGGGGAGGGGAGGAGGGAATGGGATGAATTGGGAGATTGGGATTGATGTATGTGCACTGCCATATGAAAATGCATAGTGGGAAGCTGCTGTACAGCAACCGGGAGCTCAGCTATGTGCTCCGTGATGACATAGGTCTGTGGTAGTGTGGGGCGAGAGAGAGGTGCAAGAGGGAGGGGATATATGTATCCATACACAGCTATATGTACTAACACAGCATAGTAAATCAACTATATGCCAATAAAAAATAAAATAACAAATAGTAAAAAAGAAGTTCTTAAAAGGAGCTTTCACTAGCAAGTTGAAATTAAAAAAAAAACAAAAAACAAAAAACAAAAACTATCAGAATTGGCAGAAACAAAATTCTTATTTTGAACCCGTGAGAGTCTGGCCCCAGAAGTTTTGGCTCTTACAGTTTATCTAGAGGCCTTGCCGGCCCCTGTGCTTTTCTTTCCTAGACCCAGCTGCTCAGATCACCAACTTGAGTTAGTTTGGGGTCAGGGTCCCTTTCTGGCCATATCCCAGACTTCTACCTAGCTATGGGCTCTTCTGGCAGCAGGCTCTGATGCTCTTTCTCTGTTGCTTACTCTACCATTTCAAGTTCTCCCCAACATTCAATCCTTTTGGATGGGTTTTTCCAACTTGATCCTCAGTCATCCTTCCTCAGGTTACAAGTCAGCTCACACGTGTCTTGGAGCCATTTAATCTTCTGCCCATTGCTTGTGATCCCAGGTCTTTAATTCCTGCTTTTATCTCGATGCATTTCTCCCTGTCCCTTTTGCCTTGTCTGAGAGATGTCCCCAGATCAGAAGTTAAGGAGGATTTTTTCTAATAACTTAATCTTGGTGGATGCCAACTTCTCAAATAGGATCTGTCCACGAGTCGTGACCTTGCTTAACTCAGACTGGGAAAGTTTCTTCTTTTCCTCTCTCAAGAGTAAGTAAGTCCCTCACAGTTCTTCTCATGGGCTCAGATCCAAGGAACATCTGGTGATAGTTTAATCAATAAATTGTGTCTGACTCTTTGCAACCCCAAGGACTATAGCCAGCAAGGCACCTCTGCCCATGGGATTCTCCAAGCAAGAATACTGGTGTGGGTTGCCATTTTCTTCCCCAGGCAATCTTCCTGACCCAGGGATCGAACCCAGGTCTCCTGCATTGCAGGCAGTCTCTTTACTGACTGAGCCACCAGGGAACCTTGAACATCTAATTCTCACTTATTCCCACAACAGAGGACTGATGGTCTAGCCCTCTCTCTGGAAAGTCTATTGCCTTCCACTTCTCTATGGATCCTGGCATCTCTTATGGAGTCCAGTCTTCAAGCATCTTAAAACACAGTGGTTATATTGCTATATTTCTGTCACTTTGAATAACAAGCATTGTTGAAAACAGCATGAGCTAGGAGTCTTGACTAAGAGGCATTGAAAGGGGTTATATTGATCAGATGCCTAAAGTAGACAAATGTTTGAAATTTAAGGGTTCTGCAGATCAGTATTTTAACATATTCCTAGGAAGGTTTTAATGACATTAGATGAAAAGGAAGAAAACCAGGAATGAAAGGAACAAAAACTAGGAATTCAGAGGAAGAAAACTTTGAATGAAAAGGGGGCAGGACAGAAAGAGAGTGCAGGGAACTCAAGGGGCTTCCTTTCTGTTCCTTGGGCTGTGAAGTGACTTCTGTGGGTAGGAGAGGTTACCAACACCTATAGCAACAACAGTTTGAGGAAACAACACAGCAGGCATTTAGGAGAACAAGAATGCAACATTTATTTAGTAACTTTCATATGTCAGCTGTTTTTATGCACATCCCATGTAATCCCTTGTCTTGATCTGCCTGAATGGACTGGGCAGCTTATAAATACCAGAAATTTATTTTTCATGCTTCTGGAGGCTGGAAGTCCAAAATCATAGCACCTGCAGATCTGGTGTCTAGAGAGCCCACCTCTTCTCATAGACAGCCATCCTCTCACTGTCACCTCACAAGGTAGAAGGGGACCAGGAAGCCCTCTTGGGCCAATTTTATCAGGGCACTAATCCCATTCATGAGGACGCCCATGACCTCATGACCTCCCAAAGCCCCACCTCCTAATGTTATCACCTTGGGAGCTGGGATTTCAACATATGAATTTTGAGGGAGACACAAACATTCAATCTGTAGCATCCCTATAAACTACTGAGTAAAGATTTGAACAAGGAGGATTTCAAAGGCCAGGGTCAGAGAGTGGAACCCAGATTCAAGGCTGGCCTGCTGGCTGACACCTAAGGTCCCCCCCTCTAACTTTACTCTTGCATCTCCACTTCAACCCAGATACCCTCATTTGCTTTCCATGGGCCTTCTGTGATTTCAGTTGGGCAAAGCTGTTTGGACTTTTTATTAACAAAGATACTCACTGATTTAAGGGAAGTTCTATGACACTCAACTGTAATGATGTCTGCTTCTCTGTTTCATGATTCAGTCTTGCAAAGCCATCGTAATTCAAAGCACCGCTGGCTCAGTAATTCACTTCATTAATGGTGCTGCCTGAATAAAACACACAACAAGTTAGAAATAAACAAATCTTTGGAAAGTATGATGATACATTCAGAAAGTACAGAAGGTGAGGCATGTAGACAGAAAGAGGAAGGAAGTGGGAAGGAAACCTTATCAAGATAAAGATGAGTTTTGTGAGCCCATAAGATGCTTGTATACTGTCTTTTTAGACAAAATTTCTGGAAAATTAATTATGACTCTCTCTTGTTTATATCTTTACCTTGATACCTCTGCTCCCTCACCTCCCATATCTAATTTATTATGAAGTCCTGTCAGTTTTATGTCCAGAATAGATCTCAAACCTGTCAGCTTCTCTTCCTGCCCATGGATGGTGGCTGTGGGCTTCTGGTCCACTCCTGCATCCTGATGATCTCTTCTTCCAGGCATGGAGGATGGTTGCCCTTTTCTGAAAACTGCTGTGAAATTAGGTCGGGCAGACAGCTAGTTCTGGCCAGGCTGAAGCATCCAGATCAAGAGTAAGACCTTCCAGCACTTTCTCCTTCTGCCACAACAGTTACGGAGGCAGGTTGTTGAAAGTGCCCTGAGAGTGCAGTATGTGGTATTTCTAGATCACGTGGAGCATGGCTGCCCTGGAAAGCCACCCAGTGTCTAGCGGCCATTTCATGAGCAAGAAATGTCAGCAAGAGAAAAACAAATATCATATATTAACGCATATATATGGAATCTAGAAAAAAAGTGCTGATGAACTGATTTGCAGGGCAGGAATAGAGATGCAGATGAAGAGAATGGACTTGTGTACATGGCAGGGGAAGGAGAGGGTGGGACAAATTGAGAGAGTGGCATGAACATATATACACTATCACGTGTAAAACAGATGCTAGTGGGAAGCTGCTGTGTAGCACAAGGAGCTCAGCTTGGTGCTCTTTGATGCCCTAGAGGGGTGGGATGGGGCCTGGGGGAGACTCAAGAGGGAGGGGATATATGTATACATATAGCTGATTCACGATGTTGTATAGCAGAAACTAACACAACATCATAAAGCAATTATCCCCATTAAAAAAATACATGGTAAAGATTAAATAAATACTAGTATGTGCAAACAAAGCAAACAAAAGAAAGAAACAGACTTTTGTGATGGAAAGCACCTGCCAGTGGGCAACCTCTGTGGTCACATCATAATCTGTTCCATCCTGTCTGGCAAAGCCAGGGGCTATCATCTCTCTCCTAGAGCCCCACAGAAGCCTCCTAACTTTCATCTTTTCTGTGGTTCTGCCTCCTCTTGTTTCATCTTGAGTCAACTTCTTAAAACCTCTTACATGAGGCTACACATATCCATCTTTCCCCTGCCCCCTAACCTTGTCTTGCTGTCTATGTTATTAGGGTTCCTTCTAATCCTAGAGTTCAACAGGCCTGTGTGTCATGGGCCCTGCTTCCTGCTCCAGACACCCTTAAAACTTTCAGTCTTGAGTTTCACTTGCCTCCTTTCAGTTCCTCAAACATTCTGCAGCCTTTGCACGTGCTTTCCCTTCTATCTGGAAATGTTCCCAGCAAAGTAGCACCCTTGGATTACCCTGGCTGTCTCCATCCAAATGACACTTTCTCAGAGGCCCCCACATGATGCAGGCAGCTCTAGTTACACTTCTCCATGGCATCCACTGCTGTTTTCAGGGTTCTGTCCACAGACCAGAATTTTCTATTCATTCGTGTGGTTTTGTTTGATACACGTTGTTCTCCTTAACCAGACAGGAAGCTCTGCTAGGGAAAGGGGCTGTGTTCTGTGTTTTCCAATTCCATATCCTAAGCTTCCCATGGCTGTTTTCTAACTCATGTTAGGTTCTTAGCAAATATCTTCAAGATGATTAAATAGATGCATTAGCAATAAATCGGAGTTGTGTGCATATTTTTGACATATAGGGAGAGTGATGGTTGATATTTTTTGAACTCTTACTATGGTAGATATAGTACGAAATGCTTTTCTTTCCTTTTTTAAAAAACTATTTATTTATTTGGCTTCACTGGGTCTTATTAATAGGGCTTTTCCAGTGGCTCAGATGGTAAAGAATCTGCCTGCAGTGCAGGAGACCCAGGTTCGATCCCTGGATTTGAGGATCCCCTGGAGAAGGGAATGGCAACCCACTCCAGTATCCTTGCCTGGAGAATCCCATGGACAGAGGAGCCTGGTGGGCTACAGTCCATGGGGTTGCAAAGAATGAGACACAACTGAACATCTTATTAAGAGCTGAGACATATGGGATCCAGTTCCCTGACCAGGAATGGAACCCAGCCCCCCTGCACTGGAAGCCTGGAGTCTTGCCACTGAACCGCCAGGGAAGTCCCCCCAGTTGTTTTGCATTGTTTCCTCTATCATGTATATATCATGACATTAACACTATAACGTAAGAACTAGAGATGCAGAAACCGAGGCCTGAGTTGGCTAACTAGTAGCACACGTGTGTCTGCAGGGCTTATTAGGCAGCCTGGCTCCATAACCTGTTTCCTTAACTTGCTTTTTGGATTTGGTTTGTCTCCAGCTCCAGTTTTTCCAGGCTCATACAACAGTAACAACAGGTCCTTATATCACAGCTACTGTAATAATTAAAGGCTAGGTTTATCTTGCCTTCTTTTGAGAGAAAATTATTGATCTTCTGTGTCTGCATGCTTCCTACCAGAGACAACATCTTTTTAAAAATAAAGTCTGTTTACACACACAATGATTAAAACTATTCAATAACTTGTTCAGTTATATACTAACCTCAAAATATGAAAACTTGAAAATACAGTCTTCCTTGGAGAGTTCCTTTCTATTTGACTTTATCATGTCAGTGTATTAAAAACTTTAGACCCATCGTCAGAGGTGAAAATATCAATTTCCTTTTCCATGGAGAAATCCAATAATGGGATGAAAATTTCCCATTTGGGTACACTTTATCAATGAATCTGATTTTTGTTAACTGTATCTCATAAATTCTTTTAAATCAATCTGTTCTTTTTAATTTCTTTCATGAAACAGCACATATCTGAATGAGAAGTCCCTCCACCTGATGGAGCGATGCCAAAATCTGCAAGCAGGCTTGGAGACTTTATCTAACAAAACAGGAAAGTAAGTTCTGCTCTTTGCATTAATTTGATTTTAAAATAAGTATTTTGTGTCAAAAATGTTTCACAGCATCTTTTTAAAAAATTAGCCTCTTGGAAATTTTTAAATTTTTGGCTGTGCTGGGTCTTCGTTGCTGCGAGGGCGTTTCTCTAGTTGTATTCGGGCTTCTCACTGAGGTGGCTTCTCTGGTTGTGGAGCACACTTAGGGCATGTGGGCTTCAGTAGCTGTGGTTCCCAGCTCTAGAGCACAGGCTCAGTAGTTGTGGCCATACAGGCTTCGTTGCTCCATGGCATGTGGGATCTTCCTGGATCAGGGGTCTAGCCCATGTCTCATGCATTGGTAGGGAGATTCTTAACCAATGAGCCACCAGGGAAGGCCCAAGCTCTTCATAGTCCCCGGATATCATGCTTGAATTTTTCTGCATCCAGCCCAGCCTTTGGGAAAAGTGCCTTCTTGAAGCTTTTCTTATATGACTCAGTTTGAGCTGGCCACTGTTTTTGCCAGGGCCCTTGCTTATGATAGATTGGTCAGAACTAATACTTGTAAATGCTTCTTTTCTTAATTTTTTAATACTTATTTTTATTCATTTATTTATTTATTTGGCTTTGCTGGGTGTTAGCTGTGGCATGCGGGATCTAGTTCCCTGAACAGAAATCAAACCCTGCATTGGAAGCAAGGCTTCCCTGCTAGCCACTGGACCAGCAGGGAAGTCCCATGCAAACGCCTTTTTTCTTGCACAATAAATACAATGAATTTTGAGGTGGATGTAAAGTAGCTCATGCATTGTAGATGGTGCTGCATATCTGTTTTGATTATGTTGGAGCCATTGTTTTCCTTGTTTTTTGGGCTCTTCCTCAAACTTTTCCTGAATGACTAAAATTCCAAACCTCTCGCGCCATCCTCCATGCATCAGATCTGTGGTGCCACATCTTATGAATAGTAGAACTTGGAAAAATTGGTCCTTACTCCCCCATTCCCTGTGACAAACTGTCTGTATTCATTGCCTGAAGTGGGAATCAGTGTATAAAAGTTACAGTGGACTGTCTTCAACTCTCTCTCTGATGAACTATTCAATATTTTTGCTCCCCAAAGTGACAAAAGTGCTCAACGTAACAATGAGCCATTGCTGTACTTTGGAGCAAAGCACTTGCGTCAACGTGGCAGAGTGTTCTTTAATCATGGAAGGTGATTTATTTTCAACACAGAGAATTAAAAAAAAAAATTTTGGCCACACCCCACAGCATATGAGAGTTTAGTTCCTGACCAGGGCTGGAACCCATGCTTCCTGCATTAGAAGGCGGAGTCTTAACCACTGGACCACCAGGGAAGACTCCACTGCAAAGAATTTTACAACTCTTTTATGGGTGTCAACAAATATGGTTAACTGCAGTATGCTGATGAGATTCCCTGGGCATAGTTTGCTCTCTCACTGTTTTCCTATTGTTTTGGATTTGATGTTAAGACTTTTTCTCAGTTGTTGTTTAGGGGGATACCTTTCCATAATCTGCACAATTTTCAGCCAGCTCATATAATTAGCCTGCACTAGTATTCTGTTTGGCAAAAGTCTAGAGAAAGTAGGCAGGACCTGACCATTGTTATGAAAGTGTTATTTTGCTCATAGGAGACTAATTTGTTCAATTGTATTATCTATTGTCAGGAATTGTACATTCTGCGACCAGCACTGATACAGAGGTACGGGGGACAATTGGGAAAGCTATTCAGTGTGTGGTAATAGAAAGCAATTACATTTTCTTAGAAATAATGATTTAGCTCTGTTTTTGTCATGGTCTGTTAAAGACTTAGAATTTCCTCTTTCTTCAGCCAATTTTCCCCTTTCAGATGCTAAAACAGAATTTAGGAAGATGGTGTTAGAGTGGGAGGGAGCAATGCTCTTTCTCCCACTGGTCTTTTAAAATTAATTAATTAATTTTAATTGGAAGATATTACTTTACAATATTGTGATGGTTTTGCCATACATCAACATGAATCGGTTGACTACATTTTTGAGTAAAAGAAAGCTAATGGTTGGCATTGGGAAAACCATCGGGATTCTTTATTTTCTGTGTAAGGCTGAGCTCCAGGACTGTGAGTTCATGCTTCTGACTGTGGTGCCTATCGCAGGACTCAGCACATAGTAGTTACTCAGCAAATGTTTGTGGAATTAAATTTCTAAATGAATAAATATACTTCTTAGGTCTTCAAAGGATTTTTCTTCACCATCTCTAACTCTGTCCATAAATTTCAATTCCTTTTTGAAAACTATTTTTAACTTCTCTGGCTTTTCTCTTTGAATCTGAAGTTTTCCATTTTTTTCCTGCCTCATTCTTCCTCTTTGAATGTTTCTCTTGGTTTCTCCATCTCAATTCTTTTTACCAGGTGTCTCTTGGGTAGAATATTATACCATACTAAAATGCTGCCTAGCCATCTTATCACTTGCATTTTTCAGTATGGCAAACATTATTTGTGATCTTTTCTGCTTACTTTTAAAAAAATGATAATTGTATGGATATTCAAGTTGTCTATCTTAGTCCACATCATTTCAGACCACTGAGCTGATTTTTCAAGAGCAAATACTTCAGAGGGGCTGACCCGGGAAATGATCTCATTCCTCCCCCTGTTGGGTCTTGCTGCCTCTGTCACTGTACCATTTTCTTCCTGTGTTCCTCTTCCATTTTCCCAGATGATCATGGAACCCAAAAAGGTTACATCTATATTTGTTCAGTTTCTCCCATCTGGTCTGGGTAGATGAACTGCTCTAACAGAATCTCCCCAAACAGAGTATCCTATCACAATCTTGTGTTCTCTCTCATACCATGTTCAGTATAGACCTTCCTTCTTGATCGAGTGACTTCTGACTTCTCTGACTACTGACTCAGGGATTCTGGATCCTTCCATCCTATGATGCAGACATCTTCAACAGATGATCTGAGGGTTGCTGCAGAAGCAGAGGGTGCTATAGAGAAGGTACACACAGCTTGGAGGGGACATGTGTAACTTCTCATCATATCCTGCTGGCTAGAACCAGCCTACCTATATGTTTGGGGTCATGTGATTGGGATTGGCCAATAGAATGTGAGTGCAGTTGTCTCATGATGGGCATGAGGGTTGTTGTGCCCAGCTGGGATGCTGTACAGCAACAGCTACATGATTTGGAAAGAGAGCACCAGTCAGTAACATCAACCAGGTATTTCTGCACCGTATGCATTAAATATTAAATAGCTCAGCTGTTCTTATTATTGTATTGACAATAGATCCCTCAGATCTTCCTTAAAGATGAAAGGAAACATTTTGCTTAAACAATACTTACATCCTCTGAACGCTTGAATAGTGCTCTTGGTGAAAGGAGAGATTTAGAGATCTTCTTACGGAATGTAAGCCACTGCCCTACATCTTCCTGTGCAGTCATGAGGGCATGAAAAAGCCTCTTGCCTTCAAATAGCTTTTCTTGGTAAAATTCAAATTCTCTCAGCTAAGTGTGGCTTGAACCATACACTGCTGGGTGAGTGTATATGTCTGATGAGCTGTTTCATGCTGTACCATTTAAAATTACAGAGAACAGTAGAATTTTCTGAAAGGATCATCTTAATGGGGCATCATAAAGATGTTTTTTCGAAGGCTCTGTTTGCAAGGTGAAGGCAAAGTGAATTGAAGACTGACCCTAAGTGTTCTTCCTGTTTATTATCTTGGGGAGCACAGCATGACCTGAATTGCAGCTTGAAAAGAAGTATAGATTATGGTAGATCAGGCTTCAAAAAACATGACTCTGAACATATCACTTGACAGCCTGCTAACAATGCAAGTATTGCTAAGTTTTAAGTTGTCTGTCAGGAAAAATGGTGTGTGGTCATAGACAAGATTTTCTTGGCATAGAGTGATATATGGCTTGTCCACTCAGCTTTAAATCTATGGTGCTTTCATTGCCTCTTCAAGAGATATCCACATTTTTGTGTCTTTTCACCTCTGATCCTTTAATTTGCCTTTTCTGGTCAGTTTTTGAGGGCTCAGGAATCTATCCCTCCTTCCTTTCCTTGTCAGAAAGGAGACGTTAACACAAAACAGCCATTCATACCAACATGGTGTGTTCTTCATATCATGGGGCATACCTGCTGATAACCAAAACAGTGGCTCTGTTTGCTGATACAAAATTTTAAGTTGGGTGGGTGAACTGATAGCAAGGCTGTAATAGAAGTCTCTGAAAACTTCTTTTTTGTGTGTGCAAAATCTGTCAAGGTGGTTTAGCCATCATTCTGTACCTCAAAGAGAACATAAGAAATAAGCAATTATATAATTTAAAAACTTAAGGTAATGAATAGTCTCTTAAATTTTTTGATCCATATACCTTTTTATATATAACTTTTATTTTTCTAAGCAATCAAATTCCCTCAGTTTAAAGATAAAAATAGGATTGTGACTTTTTTCAGAGTCAGGCAATCAGTTAATGGGAAGGAGGAAAATAAAATATTTTGTGTGTGGTTGTTGATGCTGGAAGTTAACCAGCATAATTCTAATCTGAATTCCTTAGTTAATACTTGGCAGGAGTTGCTTAGTATCATTTGTTACCATGCTGATAATTGGAATAGTGTATTAAGTGTTTGTCAGTGGAAATAAAACTGAATTTTCCCTCAGAGAAAAATTGAAACACTGACTTCTGCATTATACTACAATCTTGATTATGTATTCACATCAGAAGGATTCCTAGTACTTGCTCAAATAGCAAGTCATTTGAAGGAAACCTTTAATAGGAAAACAGTGACAATAAAAATAATCACACTTATTTAAGGTCATTAAGAAATAATACATTTCCAATTTCAGAAGTGAGATGGAGAAAGAAAGCAAATCTATTGCATTTGCTCACCATTTTCAAATATAACAAGTATTATTAAAGGTATTGTTTATCTACTATTTCTGGCAGCCAAACTTCCAAGATAGTGCCCACTAGTCCTTCCTTCCTGGTGTTTACATGTTTTTCCCCTGCCTCACTAAAGGGGACTGCCCTGTGTAACCAATACAATACCACAGGAATAAAGAGGTGTGATTTCAAGGTCAGGTCCTAGAGTGTTTGATAATTCTGCCTTGTCTTCTCTTAGGTTGCTTGCTCTGGGGGAAGCCAGCTACCGTGTCATGGGGACATTGAGAGGTCCACATACCTGAGGTCTTCCGCCAATAGCCAGGACAACTTTGTCAGCCATGTCAATGAGCCTCCCTGGAAGTAGATACTTCAACCTCAACCTACATCTTGAGCTTACAATCTAATGAGCTACTAGTCCAGAATTATCCAACTAAGCTACTCATGAATTCCTGACCCATACAAACTGGGCAGTAATAGTTTATTGTTGTAAAACTAAGCACTAAGTTTTGGAGTAATTTATAATATAACTGTGGATAACTAACTGGCCACTCAATTCATTATCCTTTATGCTATTATGTTTTTATCATAATGACAATTTTTATAATGACATTTATGTGTGGTTGTTGACATTGGAAAATAACCAGCATAATTCTAATTGGAATCCCTTAGTTGATACTTGGCAAGAATTGCTTAGTATCATCTGTTACCATATTGAAGATTGAAATAGTGTATTATTTTAAGTGTTTGCCAGTGGAAACAGGGGCTTTCCCCAAGGCTCAGCTGGTAAGAACCCAAATGGCATTGCAGGAGACACAAGAGACACAGGTTTGATCCCTGGGTCAGGAAGATCCCCTGGAGTAGGAAATAGCAACCCACTCAGTATTCTTGCCTGGAAAATTCCATGGACAGAGGAGCCTGGCAGACTATAGTCCGTGGGATCACAAAGAGTCAGACACAGCTGAGCTACTGAACATGTTTGCAGTGGAAACAAAACTGAATTTTCAGTAGTGGTAGTAACAGCTATTTTTGTGGACCTGCTGTATGCAAGGAAATGTAAGTATATCTATAGTCTTTGAAGTATTTCTTCAGAGTAAGTTTTGTTATTCTAATTCCACAAGTGTAAGTGATGAACTCAGAGGGTTTTAAAATGGTCTGCAAACATGAGATGGTTAGAAGTAGCAGATTCAGGGCTTGGATAAAATTCTGACTGTTCTGTTCTCGCTACTGTATGGCTCCATTCTTAATGAAAACAGAATTACAAGTCACAAATACAGGAAGAGAAAGGCATTTGACTTTATAGTGCAAAGCTACTTAAAAGCAATCTTTATCCAAAATACTAAGTATATACTTACTTTGCTCACATTTTGTTATTCTACTTAAGCATCTGTAATGTAAACATGTGCAGGTACCTCATGCAAAGATTTGACTCATTGGAAAAGATTCTGATGCTGGGAGGGATTGGGGACAGGAGGAGAAGGGGATGACCGAGGATGAGATGGCTGGATGGCATCACTGACTCATGGGCATGAGTCTGAGTGACCTCCCGGAGTTGGTGATGGACAGGGAGGCCTGGCGTGCTGCGATTCATGGGGTTGCAGAGAGTCAGACGTGACTGAGTGACTGAACTGAACTGAAGCTTTATCTTGCACAATTACCCTAACTGTAACTTGGGGATCAGTGTGACTTCTCTTGGTAAGGTCATGGCAGATGGCTAATTATTGTCATATTTCAAAACTAATATCTGAAACATTTGGGTGTTTTATGTTCTAATTATATATTAAATTTCAATTTCAGAAACACACAGCAGCTTCTCTGTGCCCAGCACTACAACAGGCACAGAGACAATTGTTCTCAACCTGGAGGTGTGTATCAGACTCCCTGGGAGGTTTTTCAAAGTATGCATGGTTGCGAACAGTTTAACTCTTACCTAAGGGACATGGGGATAAAGAAATTATTTCTACTCTTTAGCAGCTCACAGTACATTAAGAAAGTCAAGGACTTCCCTGGTGGTCCAGTGGTTAAGGCACTGTTTCCACTGTAGGGGGAGCAGGTTCAGTCCCTGGTCAGGGAACTAAGATCCCACATGCTACTCTGTGTGGCAAAAAAAAAAAGAAAACAAAAACACAAGAAACAAAAAAAGAAAGTCATATATTTACAATACTTTATCTTCTCCTTCTCATTCTCTGTAGATTCCTTGTCATTTCCCCTCACTTTTGACCCTGGAGTGTCCCAGAACTCAGTCTTCCAGCCTCATTTATCTTCCTTCTCAGACTTGTAGGACTTTATTTAACCCCATGAATTTTAACTGCCATCTACCTACTGATGACTCCCAAATTTATATTTGGACCTCTTTCCAAAATCATATTACCTCTACCTAGTCAACTCTTCCCTGTGATACTCATAAGGAATCTCAAACCTTTTACATCTCGCAGGATCTCCTGGATTGCTCCCTGAATTTTATACTTCAACACTGTTCCCCGCTCAGTTAATGGCAAGTCTGTTCTTCCAGAGTTCAGACCTAAATGCTTGGGGTTATTCTTGCTCCTTTATTTTTATCTATCTATCTATCATTAAATCTTACTGGCAATCTTGAAGTCATACCCAGAAGTGGATAATTTCTTACTCACTTTATCACTTCCACCCTGGTCCAAGCCATCTTTATTTCAATATTGGCAAACATCTCTGATTCTTCTAGCTTTTATTCCTGCTCTCTTGGAGAATACTCTCAATGAAGTAGACAGTTGGAACCTTTTAAAATGTAAGTTAGATTAGGTCACTTTTCTGTTCTAATGTCTTCCCGTTTCACTCAAAATAAAAGACAAAATTCTTACAGCAGCCTGCAAAGTCCTGGCTGCTGCTGCTGCTAAGTTACATCAGTTGTGTCTGACTCTGTGCGACCCCACAGATGGCAGCCCACCAGGCTCTGCCGTCCCAGGGATTCTCCAGGCAAGAACACTGGAGTGAGTTGCCATCTCCTTCTCCAATTCATGAAAGTGACAAGTGAAAGTGAAGTCGCTCAGTCATGTCTGACTCTTAGCGACTCCATGGACCGCAGCCTACCAGGCTCCTCTGTCCATGGGATTTTCCAGGCAAGAGTACTGGAGTGAGGTGCAGCACTTCTCAAATATATGTGTAATATAGTTGCCTAAAAAGCACAAAGAGGGTGGTAGAAGCAAAGTATCAGGCTAAGGAAATGACTACGAATGGTAAAGTAACAAACATAATAATATATAGTTGGTTTATAACATTAATAATGAAATATTGTATAACAAAAATTCAACACAAAGAAGAAAAAGGGAAGAGGGCTATGTGAGTGTTATTTCTATATATCAGTACAGTTAAACTAGTACAAATTGAAAGCTGATTCTGATAAGATATATATCGTAAAGCCTAGAGCAACCACTAAAAATATAGTTTAAATTATTAAAGATGTCATGCCAATGTATGACAAAAACAACCACAATATTGTAAAGTAATTAGCCTCCAATTAAAATAATTAATTTAAATTTAAAAAAAATGAAAAAAAAGTAAATTGGCAGAGGTAAATCTTACTGAATCAGTAAAACATTAAATATGACCAGATTAAATCATGTAATCAAAAGGCAGAGATTGTCAGACTGGATTAAAAAGCAAGATCAAATTATATGCTACCTATCAGTTCAGTTCAGTCGCGCAGTCGTGTCCGACTCTTTGCGACCCCATGAATCGCAGCACGCCAGGCCTCCCTGTCCATCACCAATATGCTACCTATAGAAGACACATTTTGGATTCAAATATACAAATAGATTGAAAGTAAAAGGATAGAGAAATATATCATGTGCAAACGGTAACCACAAGAAAGCTGGAATGAGTCTTCCCTGGAGGTCCAGTAGTTAGGATTTTGCCTTCCAATGCAGGGGATAGAGGTTCAATCCCTTGCTGAGGTGCTAAGATACCACACGGTTCAGTGCCAAAATATCAAAACATAAAACAAAAATAATATTGTAACAAATTCAATAAAGACTTTTAAAATGGTTCACATAAAAATATTAAAAAAAATAAAACTGGAGTGGATATATTGATATTAGAAGAAATAAACCTTTAAAACAAAAGGTTTTAGTAGAAATAAAGCAGATTTTGTCATCATAAAAGGGTCAATCCAGGAGAAAGTTATAATAATTACAAACACATATGCATTTAATAACAGAGCACCAAAGTACACAAAGCAAAAACTGACAAATAAAGGAAGAAATAACAATAATTGGAGACTTAAATAATCTGTTTCAGTAGGGGATACAATACCAGACAGAATGTCAATAAGAAAGTGGTAGAATTGCATAACAGTATAAACCAGCCAGACTTAACAGACATCTATAGAGTACAGTACCCACCAACAGAATATGCATTCTTTTCACATGCACACAAAACATTGTCCAGAATAAATCCTATGCTAGATTATAGAGCAAACCTCCATAAATTTAAAGAATAAAAATAATACAATGAGCAAATGTTAATGAAATTTTAAATGAATATTTAGGGGAAAAAAATTGAGAAACTCACAAATATATAGAAATTAAACAACATATTCCTAACTGTGCAGTGGGTCAAGAAGCAATAGAAAGGGAAATTGAAAATAGTTAGAGATGAATGAAAATAAATGCACAGTATGTCAGAATTTATGGGATGCAGGAGGTAATAGCTGAAACATATAAGCCTTCTTTCTGAGGTGACAAAAATGTTCCAGAATTGACTATAGTGATGGTTGTGCATATCTGTGAATACTCTAAAACCCACTGGCTTCTATGCTTTAAATGGGTGCATTGTATGGTATGTGAATTATACTTCAGTGAAGCTGTTACAAACTTTAAAGTGTCTAAAAATCATTTGAGGATTTTATTTTAATACAGAGTCTGATTCCGTTAAGTCTGAAACAGGGCCTGAGATTCTGCATTTCTGATATTCTTACTATTTTATGCCAGCAGTGCTAGTCTGAGGTCCATGCTTTGAATACCAAATCCTCTACCGTCAGATTTCCTGTGACCTTCCACCTTCATGAATGGATTTCTGAGTGACTCGTGTGTGATTTCCAGCAAATCTGACCATCTTGATGTTTCTTGAACACACCCTGCCTGCTTCTACCTCTGACTTTTGCATTTGTCCTTCCTTTTGTCTAGAATGTTCTTCCCATTCTCATACCCCCATATGTACATTGTTTACTTAATCATTACTCTTCTCCAAATCTCTGTCCAACTCCTATCTCCCAGGGCAGTCTTCCCTGACCACCCCACTTATATTGCAGTCCTATGTCACATACTTTCCCTCTTTTTCTGTTTTATCTTTCCTCACAGTACTAAGTACATGAGATACTTCAACATGCTATTAATTTATGTATTACTTGATATATAGTTTGGTAGGGCTGCCATAACAAATTACCATGGACTAGATGGCTTAAGTGCTTTCCCTTAAGGTGGCGCTAGTGGTAAAGAACTTGCTTGCCAGTGCAGAAGACATGGGTCAGAAAGATCCCCTGGAGGAGACCCACTCCAGTATTCTTGCCTGTAGAACGCCATGGACAGAGGGGCCTGACAGGCTACAGGTCCATAGGGTGACAAAGATTTGGTCATGACTAAGCAACTTAGCATGTATGCATGCAGATGGCTTAAAGAACTTCCCTGGTGGTTCCATGGTAAAGAACCTGCCAGTGCAGGAGACGCAGGTTTGATCCCTGGGTCAGGAAGATCCCCCGAAAAGGGAAATGGCAACCTACTCCGACATTGCCTGGGAAATCCCATGGATAGAGGAGCCTGGTGAGCTACAGTACTTAGTGACTAAGCAACAACAGCAAGATGGCTTAAACAACAGAAATTTATTTTCTCATAGTTCTAGAGCCTTAAAGTCCAAGATTGCAGTGTCGGCAGGTTTGGTTTCTCTGAAGTCTCTCTCCTTGCCTTCTTGCTATATGTATGAAGCATACATATATGGTCTTTTCTCTTTGGTTGGTATTTCCTATGTGTGTGCCACCATCCTGATATCTCTCTGTATCTGCAAATTTCACTTCTTTATAAGAACATAAGCAGATTGGACTAGGGCCACCCTAAGGGCCCCATTTCAATTTAGGGCTTCCCTGATGGCTCAGATGGTAAAGAATCTGCCTGCAAAGAGTCAGACATGACTGAGTGGGACCCAGGGATCCTTAGTGGTCTCAGGAGACCAAGGGATTGCTAATGATCTCATTTCAATTTAACCCCCTATTTAAAGGCCTTATCTCCAAATACAGTCATGTTTGGAGATCCTGGGGGTTAGGGTTTCAACATATGAAATTGGGGAAATACAAGTCAGCCCATACATTAGATTTATTGTCCACATTCCCCTGTTACAATATAAATTTCATGAGAACATGGATTTTTTTTAAAAAATTCATTTTGTTCACTATTTTAATTATCATTCTCTAGAACAATACCTTACACATAAGAGATACTCAGTAAGTATTTATTGAGTAAATATAAAAGGTAAGTGCTGTGGAGATATTCAGAGGATTTAGGGTGGTGGAAAGGACACAGGAGGAAGAGATAACTCGGCTTATATGAGTCATAAGAATTTAAAGGGCAAAAGGTTAATGGCCACTCCAGTGTGGTTTAAAGATCTTGCCAGTACACTATCCATGCCAGCTCATTGACTCTTTTAGCTCACTATGACTAGATGCTCCTTTACAAGAGATGGAGAAACACTAAATTAATTGATTCTTTCTGATTCCTTGCGATGTATAGGATCCTAGTTCTAAATGTTGATAGTATAAGATTACGAAATTATGATTTTCAAACTCTGAGTATCCTCTTATATGTCTGAAATTTTCTTTCTATGAACTTGCGGGAGGGGAGTCATCTTTTTTTTCTTCTTCAGAAATCACATCGCAATAGTGCTGTGAGAGAAAATGTGGAAACGTTAAATAGCCGCTTCATTATTTATTCATTCTTTCTGTCCTGATGATGTATTTGCATGTTGCAGATGTTTGTGAAGAAGATCCTCACAATGATATTTTTTTGACAGTGAGGCACTGCTTGATTTTGGCATTATAGTCAAATCAGTCCAATGAAGTAAACTGTGGCATGCATGCATGTGTACGTACGTACGTGCTTAGTGACTCAGTCATGTCTGACTCTTTGTGACCCCATGAGCTGTAGCTTGCCAGACCCCTCTGTCTGTGGAATTTTCCAGGCAAGTATATTGGAGTGGGTTGCCAGTTCCTACTCCAGGGGATCTTCCAGATCGAGGGATCAACCCCGTGTCTCCTGTGTCTTCTGTATTGGCAGGTAGATTCTTTACCACTGCACTACCTGAGAAGCCCAAATTGTTACCCCCCAAATAATTCTGATAAATATCACCATGAATAGCTTTCCATTTATGCCATAAATTTCTCTTAACCTTCCAGGTCTACTTTCTGTCTTTTTCATTCTTGCTCTGTGCTCTTCAGGAGGCTGACTTCCTTGTGGTACCTTAGTTAGACTCTCATGATTTTTAGCTTCTGATTAGGGCCACTTTCTAGGAGTCATTGGTAGGAGAGTGAAAAACGAGGAGAGATAAAGTCGAGGGCACTTATTTCCCAGGATTCCTCTCTATGGCCCTAGTTTAGGTAACACTTCATTCTTTACCGAAGGCCGTCTCTCCTATCCTGAGCCTGTTCTGTACCTGTAGTTATGGCTCTTTCTGGGTGGTGTGTGAACTTGGAGCGGTCACAGCTTTCCTCCTCTATCTCTCTTGTCACCTAAGTATGCTTCACCAATCCATGTAGCCTTTTCTCTACCATGTCCCCAGCCCTTGTAAATAGACACCCCTTTCCCTCTTGGTTGGCTAAAGTGAGTCACTGTTTGCAGTATTTCCTAACATGTGTCTTAAACATGTAATTACTATCAAAACCCCACAAGTTAATGGTTCAGGACAGAGAAAGTATTCTTTAAAATAAGTTTCTGACTTTTTCAACTGTGGCAATTTGGAGATTTCACTGACACTGTAAAGAACTTCAGCATCTTCAGGAATTCATTCCTAAAACTGGTTTTTGAAAATTTAACTTGTGTGAGGGACACTAAACAGTATACAGAGAATAAAGGTTTGAGCGCTCTTTCTCCTATGCCAGTGATAATAACCACAGCATTATAATTAAAAGTTACTATCTCGCTGACTTAAAAACGATGCAGATTGAATTCTCCCACCTTCAGTGAATGAACTGTTGGTAGGTCAGTACTGTGCATAGCTCAGTTCAGTCTGCCACATGCCTCTCTTTTTCAGCTGTCATACATTTATCAGCCATTCCTTAAAAAGTATTTCCCTGTGGAAATGATTGACTGTGTTGACTGAAAATCTTATACCACCATATTTGACTTGCAGAATTTATTTTTATGTAGACCTGAGCTCTTCAGGGGTTTTGTAGAAACTAACTACAAAAGATGTTTGATCTACATAGAATACCATGTAGAAGCCTACTGACTTAATATTATTGGAGTGTCTTCATCCATTTTAATAGACAGAAAAATTGACTTTCACCATGAAGAGATGTTATTGGAAACTAAATTAGTATCTCAACTGCTTAAGTAGGATTGATAGATAAATATCCTAAGATAAGGTCTGGGCACCTAATAAGTATCCAATAAATATTTAATGGTTAAGTTAACTAACCACTGTTGTTGTTCAGTTGCTCAGCATGTCCAACTCTTTGCGACCTCATGGGCTGCAGCATGCCAAGCCTCCCTGTCCCTCAACATATCCCCAAGTTTGCCCAAGTTCATGTCCATTGCATCAGTGATCCCATCCAGCCATCTCATCCTTTGACACCCTCTTCTTCTGCCCTTAATCTTTCCTAGTATCAGGAACTTTTCCAATGAGTCAGCTCTTCACATCAGATGACCAAAATACTAATTAACTAACCAAAATATAATTAACCATAAATTATACCTTTTGAAAAGCTCTATTTATATCTTTAAATATATATATTTATTGTATTTATTTGGCTGTGCTGTCTTGGTAGCGGCACTCAGAATCTTTGATCTTCATTGCAGCAGTATTGCAGCAACCCCATGGACTGTTGCCCTCCAGGCTCCTTTATCCATGGAGTTTTCCAGGCAAGAATACTGGAGTGGGTTGTCATTCCCTTCTCCAAGGCATCTTCCTGACCCAGGGATCAAACCACATCTCCTATGTTGCAGGTGGATTCTTTACCACTGAGCCACTGGGGAAGCCCATACCCCATTTATAGTTAATATAAAACAGTGGCTTTTCTCCCTGTGCTATACAGTAGGTCCTTGTAGCTTATTTGTTTCATACACAGTAGTTTGTACCTCTTAATTCCATACTCCTGTCTTGTCCATCCCTACTGGTAACCACTAGTTTGTTCTGTGTATCTGTGAATCTGTTTCTTTTTCGTTATATTCACTAGTTGCTTTTTTTTTTCCCGATTTCACCTGTAAGTGATATCATACAATATTTGTCTTAGAAAATATTTAAAAATTTAATATTACATTTACTTAGTATCATTGTGTGTTATTTATAATCTACATCTCATTTAGAATGTTATTAACAATGACTTAAATAGACGTTATTTATTCTTTTGAAAATAACTTGCTGCATTATTTAGTATGATTTATTGTATGTCTTGGTACCAGAAAATACTTCTGATGGGATTAATTTTCAGTTTCATTATGAAAATAGATGAGATGCAGCATGATTATTAGAAAGAGAGCCAGACTGTGAATCAAAAGATGTGACTTTAATTCTTAGCTCATCTGCTTATAATACAACATTGAGTAAGCTGTTCATCTCAGAACTTTTAGTTTTGTCATCCATAAATGGGGATGACATCATAGGTAGCTGCCTCTCTCCGTTGTGGGGGTAAAGGCTATACCTTGCAACTGAAAACCAACTATAAATGTAAATTTGCAGAAAGTGTGATTTAGAGCTCAACAGGAAAGTTTTTTTTTTTTTTAAGATTTATTTATTTTGTTTTTTGACTGTACTGCATCTTTGTTTCTGCATACAGACTTTCTCTATTTGCAGTGAGCAGGGGCTACTCTTTGTTGCGGTTCTTCAGCTTCTCATTACAAAGGCCTCTCCTGTTGTGGAGCACAACTCTAGGGTGTGCAGGCTTCAGTAACTGCAGCTCTCAGCTCTCAGTAGTTGAGCACAGACTCAAGAGTTGCAGTACGAGAGCTCAGTAGTTGCTGTTCCTGGGCGCTAGAGTGCTGGCTCAGTAGTTGTAATGCATGGGCTTAGCTGCTCTGAGGCATGTGGGATCTTCCTGGACCAGGGATCAACCCAGTGTCCCTTGCACTGTTAGACCTCTCGGTCTTTTGCCCAGGACCCATCGCCGCAAAGACCACCGAGACCCGAACTCGATGCAATCAGCAAGAGGATTTCTTAGGCCGACGCGCCGGGGTTCAATCTCCACCAGGGGAGACGAACCCCGAACAGTTGTTACAGAGCAGTTTATAAGCACAAAAATCATGAACAGGTGCAGTTGAGATGGAGCGTTTTGATTGGTCTGCAAACTTTGGCCTTTCCGGGGATAGGTTCGTTCGTTATCAGGCCTAAATGGCTAACTATCCTACAATTATACTGATTTAGCTGAGTGGTCCGAGACAATCATTTTCTTAGCTTAACTCCTGGGGGCTGTGTTCCTAAGATGTGAGCATGATCCCCCTCTGTGTTTTCCTTTCTTTAAGACAATAGCCCTGAGTCAAGATTAACAAAGGCCCATGGGTGTAGGTCTGTCTCCTTAGAGCCTCTAGTAAATTTTTAACCTTTCCCTTTGTTCCCGGGGATGCCCCTAAAGAAGTCAGAAGACACTGATCTCATACCTGTGTTCCTAGTGGCGCTTCTCATGGTAGACTGATTACCGGCTGGGGAACAAACAATTTGTACAATCTCAGGCTGGTTTCCACAGCACTATAAGGTGGATTCCTAACCACACTGGACCACCAGGGAAGCCCAGCAGAAAACTGTTACAGAGGCACATTTATTTCACAAATTAGCCCACACTTGTGACACTTAAATGCTCTTTCCTTCTCTAGCCATGCTCCCTGCTTATGAATCATGATAGTACGGTGGAGATCTTAATTTCCAAGAAAAGCTGATTAGTGATTTATTTTTTTAGTAGAAAAGGGCAAGCACATAGAGGGGAAAACTCCCTTCAACTCCCTTCAATTTCTTACTCTCTGGTCTTCCCCTTTATAATATCAGAGGATAATGCTTCCTTTCTAGACTGGACATAAAAAAGAGATTCTTTGAACATAGCAACCCCAGGTAGCTCGAGTGTTGTCTTCTGATTGTAAAATGGCTAAGAGTATTTCTCCTTTAATAGAAGATAGGTCAGGTGTAATGTATTCAACTTGGTTTTAAATATTAGGAACTATAGAGACTTCCTTAGTGGTTCAGTGGTTAAGACCTCACCTTCCAGTACAGAGGGTGCCGGTTTGATCTCTGGTCGGGAAGCTAAGAGTCCACATGCCTCTGGGCCCCCCCCCAAAAAAGAAAGAAAACATAAAACAGAAGGAATATTGTAACAAATGCAATAAAGATTTCTTAAATGGTACACATCAAAAAAAAAATCTTAAAAATACAAAATAAAATTTAAAAAAAGAAAAAAAGAAGAAAAAACAAACCAAAAAAAAACCTCTTAAAAATAAATAAACATCAAGGACTTTAAAGTCAAAAGCCCTTCTAGGCAGCTAACTTACTGGTAAAATTAGATACATTATGATTAACATCTTTCAAATTAAGTTAAATTGGAGCCAGCTACAATTTATTGGAGGATATACCTCATGAAAACAAAACATTTTAAAGACTATGTATTTTACAGTACACCTTTATTCTGATTGGAAATGAATGAGAATTTTAATGTTCTAGACTAAGCTTAGATATGAAATTGCCCTGCCCTGGTAGCTCAGTGTCTGCCTGCAATGGAGGAGATTTGAGTTTGATCCCTGGGTTAGGAAGATCCCTTGGAGAAAGGAATGGCAACCCACTCCAGTATTCTTGCCTGGGAAATCCCATGGACAGAGGAGCCTGGAGGGCTATAGCCCATGGGGTTACAAGCGTCGGACTTAGTGACTAAACAACAACAACTTTTAGATAACTGTCACCGTGTGGAGGCAGGCAACTCCTCATTCCAGCAGGGACATGTCACATCTAGACAAAGCTATGAGGCTACAGTATAGGTTTCTCAAGTTTCTTGGCGACAAGTCTTGGGGCCCAGGAGGGTAAGATAAAATGAAGCCTGTATGCAAATAAAACGTTTTTTTAAGAGATTGTTTTAAAAATGTGGAGCATTTTTAAAGTGTTTATTGAATTTGGTACACTATTGCTGCTGTTTTATATTGTGGTTTTTTTGACTGCAAGGTATATGGGATCTGAGCTCCCTGACCAGGAATTGAACTCACATTCCCTGCATTGGAAGGCAAGGTCTTAACTACTGGACCACTGAGGGAGTCCCTAAAACTATTTTTAATCTCTTCTATAGTAGCTCTTTGATTTGCTTTTCCTTTAGTATTTAGCAAAGCCTTGTAAGATTTTCAACCTTTCCTCAGTGGGAACCAAGAGAAAATATCTTTGATTAATCTTGGTGACAACATGGACAAGAGAAATACCCGAAAGGCAGGTAAATTTCAAGGGCAAAGGAGTTACTTGGTTGACTACCTTCCTGACCTCTAATAAATATGCCTTTTAGAGGTAAAGTTTGGAGGGAATGCATTGTATTGTGTGGTGGTGGGGAAGATATTTTCCTGACAAGATTCTTTCTGCCTTCCCCACCCACTCACCAACATCTATTCCATCTCTTTAGTGTAAAACCTTGATCATAGCTGGCAACGAAGGACTATGATATTAATTGAAAGGAAATTTAAGGGTGTTTTTTTTTTCACTCAAAAGGATATATGCATTTTAACTGATAACCCTTAAAGACTAGAGGCTATTTTATGATTAAAGTGAAAGTGAAAGTGAAGTCGCTCAGTCATGTCCGACTCTGCGACCCATGGACTGTAGCCCACCAAGCTCCCCCGTCCATGGGATTCTCCAGGCAAGAATACTCGAGTGGGTTGCCATTTCCTTCTCCAGGGGATCTTCCCGATCCAAGGATCGAACCCAGGTCTCCCACATTGCAGGCAGACTCTTTATCCTCTGCACCACCAGGGAAGCCCCTTTTATGATTAAAGGAGTTATTATTAATGATGAAATTTCAGATGGAGGGAGGTCTACCAGGGATTAGGAACTGGCCATACTGTACAATTGTGCCTGTAGATTTTTTATGCCCAATATACATCTCTTTTAACCTGTCCTAATCTGTTTTTTAAATGTTCTGTTCAAAATCAAAGGTTAAGATGATTATTTGGGGGAAATGTTTTCCATATATCCCAAGGGAAATCTATCAACTTAGAGTCTGAAAAAGATGATAAACTTTATATTTACGGTAAATGTCTAGAAAATATATGTATCTGTTAATGAAAACCTAAGGTGAAATAGCCATAAGATATGTGTGTGAATTGATGTGCTGTCGGTTGGTTTGTAATACTAAACTTGACTTATGATGCATGCAAATTATACATTCCTTGATCAACATAATAATTATTTGTGAATTGCATGCTCCTAGATGTCTTGACATGAGTATGAGGTTTACTTGTTTCTATATCACCTTATTTAAGAAAAGATTTAGAGGGCTAGAATGAGTAGATTATGAATGTCATTTGATGACTTATATATTCATTTATCAGTAAGTGAGATCTTTATTTTCTAATTTCATTGACATTTGACTTTTAGGTATTCGAGGATGACTACCTTCAGATTATTACAAATATCCAGAGCTGCCCATGGAAACGACAAGTAGAAGAATATGAGAATTTTAGGTAAAAAGTTTTTCCATAAATAATATGAGTGAAAAAATGTATTGTACATTTTCTCTGTGGAGAGAATAAGCGATGTGTTGGGGTTTTTTGTTGCTTGTTTTTTAATTTTACTTCTGGCAGTTTTGGGTCTTCATTGCTATGCATGGACTTTCTCTGAAGTGAGTGGGAGCTGCTCTCTAGTTGTGATGCTCGGGCTTCTCATTGCAGTGACTTCTCTTTTTGTGGACCGTGGGCTGCAGAGCGTGGGCTCAGGAGCTATGTTTCCCAGGCTCTAGAGCGCGGGCTTAGTAGTTGTGGTGCACAGGCTTATTTGTGCTGCCGCTTGTGGGATCTTCCTGGACCAGGGGTTGAACCTGTGTCCCCTGCTTTGGCAGGTGGATTTCTAACATCTGAACCACCAGGAAAGTCCCATAATGTGTTGTTAAAAAGAAAAGTAGAAGAAGCCAACTGACAATCAGGAACATTTCCTTCTAAGAGTCTCTCATGTGACACAAGGCCCTCTAACCCCATCTTATACATAGAAATTTGTATTTGTAATTATGTTGTTGATGTAATTACAAAAATCTCAAGTTCAAAGAGAAAGTTTTTGCTGTACTTTTTATTATTTTAGAGGATTTTGCTGCTTCTTTGTACTGTTTGTATTTTACATTTATTTAGTTATCTTGTAAGGAATTTTGGAAAACATAGAGAAAAGTCATCTATGGTCCCATCACTATAGAACAAAAGCCATGTTCCTTTTGGCATATTCCTTTCCAGTTTTTATCATTAGTTTTTAATCTCAGCAACATTCAGAAATATGAGATGCTCCAGGTAATAAACAGAGAAGTACTGTCAACCTGACAGGACCAGGTTATCAGTGGATGATTACAGAGCTGTCTGTGCTGGCATCACTTGGAGCCTACTCAGACATAATAAATTATATCAAAACAATATCCTATGGTGGGGTTGCCTGGGTACTTCTCTGGCACCCCTTCCTCCTCTTAAAGCTGCTCATAGGGTGAAGCCAAGCCAGGTATTGCTGTGTCTGCCTGGGCTACATTGCTCTGCTTTTCTTTGCTTCGCATCAACACAGATTTTGTCTTGTGCCAAGTTATGACAATTCAGAAATATGTTGTTATCTTTACTAGTTCCTGTTTTATTGGGTTGGCCAAAAAGTTCATTTGTGTTTTCCTGTGACATCTTATGGATAAACCAGAACAAACTTTTTTTTTTTTTTTGCCAGCCCAATACTTTAAGTATCAAACTCTTAATAAAGAGACTTGGTTTCCCCCTGAGATTCTCTAAAAAGTATGTGCTGCTCACTTCTCTTTGGGGTGGGGAGGCAGCTCTCCTGCTTGTAGGGTCCTTCAGTCAGTATATACTGGAGTCATTAGATCAGCTACCTTTGATTCTGGTGCTAATTGAAGATGGCTTGTGGGTAACTCCCATTGGGTGAATAAGAAACTTCTTGATTGACTCAAAGCCAAAAAGGAACATCTTTCTTTCACTGAGTAGACACAGGGTTGTCATAACTTCCTGGAGGATTCCATTGTCTTTCCTAACTAGCACTTCCGAGTGCGGGATTCCTGATTAACTATTTAATCTCCAGGACATTTGATGCTACATTGTCCACTAGAGCCAGAAAGTGCCCCCTCAAAAGTCAAACTGAAAACCGAATGTCCAGTGAGATGGTAGAGCTTTTGGGAGGTTGGAGGTGATTGGGTTATGAGAGTGGAGCCCTCATAAATTGGCTTTATGACCTTATAAAATAGTCCAGGAACTGCTGTCTAGTCCTTTCCATCATGTGCGGACACAGCAAGAAGACGGCTGCCTAAGAACCCTGAAGTGGGTTCTCACCAGACTCTGAATTGGCCAACACCGTGGTTTTGGACTCCCAACCTCCAGAGCTGTGAGAATAAATTGCTGTTGTTTATAAGCCACCTGGTCTATAGCATTCTGTTGTAGCAGCTTAAATGAACTTGGACAAGTCCTACTGAAGACTAGATTTGAAAGGTTCTTGTGGCAGGATGATCAGATAGAAACTGCACAGGCAATTGTAACCTGGTTGATCAGGGTCAGTGAGTAGCAGAAGAGTCTGGTTTTGAGAGATGTTTCTACAAGTGCAGAGTAGGCAAAAAAGGAGAGAGAGAAATTGAACTATTGAGGATCAATCCCAGATAATTAGCTGGAAGTACTAGATGAGTAGTGACACTGACAGTTAATATAGGGATAAAGGAACTTCCACTTCTGGCTGTAAAGTTGATTTAGAGCAAACCTCCTGAGAATAATAAAAGCAAAACAAAGCATACTAAACACCCCATTGAGGCAATGGGGAACTCCCAAGGCAGCGGGAATTTCTAGGACAAAGATCCAGAAGAGAGAAGCTGAAGGAGAAGAGACCTGCCTTTGAAGCTGCTTTTCCTCACAAGGAACTTGCTGGTTGCAAAAGCAAAAGCATAGGGGGGAGGCAGAAACATTGAGCAGTGCTTCCAGCAAACCTTAGAGACCAGTTTTCTTCACAACTGAAGCTCAGTTGAAGTTATTTCCATCCTCACTTGGACTTAGATCTGCCATTAGCTTAGATGGCTGATAAAAACAAAATAATCCTGGGGCATAATTTAATCCAGTGGTCTTCAACCTTTTTGGCACCAGGGACTGATTTTTGTGGAAGACAATTTGCCACAGACCAGGATGGGGGGCTGGTTTCAGGATGATTCAAGTACATTTCTTGTGCACTTTATTTCTGCTATTATTACATTGTAATATATAATGAAATAATTATACAATTGTCACTTACCACTCACTTATCAGTGAGGTGTTGATGTGAGTCTGCAAGCAGCAGACTCACATCATGGTCTCTGTGCAAACGTCTCTGCTAATGACAATCTGCATTTGTAGCCGCTCCCCGGCACTAGCACCACTGAGTCAGCTCCACCTCAGATCACCAGGCATTAGATTCTCGCATGGAGTGGACAACCTAGATCTCTCCCATGGGCAGTTCTTAGTAGGTTCGTCCCCCTAAGAGAATCTAATGCCACTGCTGATGTGACATGAGGCAGAGCTCAGGCAGTAATGTGAGGGATGGGGAGCAGTTGTAAATACAGATGAGGCTTCATTCGCTCACCCACCGTTCACCTCCTCCTGTGTGGCCCAGTTCCTAACAGGCCATAGACCAGTCCTTGGGACTCCTGATTTAATTCATTGAGGGCCTGAGTTGGAACAAAAAGAGTGAGGAAGGACCAGTGTGCTCTCTTTTAAGGAGAAGACTCATCTTCTCCTTTACCATTAGCCTTGAGACTCCTACTGGGACACACACCATTGGCTCCCTTAGTTCCTAGGCTTTGGGTGTGGACTGGAACTACACCACTGGTTTCCTGAACCTCCAGCTTGCAGACAGCCTATCGTGGGACTTCTCAGTCTCCATAATCATGCCAGCCAATCCCTCATAATAAACGTTCTTTCTACACATCTATAGAAGAAAAGCAATCCACTCTGGAAGAAGATAACTCATTATGAGCCTAGAATGATCCCTGCCCGTTGTTACTCACAATGTCACTCAATTAAAAAGAGATTTCTTGGGACTGTCTGTTGGTGCAGTGGTTAAGACTCTGCATTTCTACTTCAGGGGGCATAGTTTTGATCCCTTGCCAGAGAACTAAGACCCCGAATGCCTCATGGGCCAGCTCAAAAGAAACTTTTTTTAATTTAAAAAAGAGAATTTTTTTAAAGGTTTTTCCTTCTTTTCTGTGTGTGTGTGTGTGTGTGTGTGTGTGTGCGTGCACACTAAAAATCAAGAATCTCTTCGAATCCAAAGCTGTATTAAAGAAACTGGTACAAATGATGATGGATAGATACTGTATAGCTGGATGGTATGCAGATAGACCGACCATTTTCCCCTTCAAACTGTCTCAGTATAAAAAGTGTTGCCATCACCATGATGGTTGCCCAGTGGTCTGTCTATCTTTCAGGGCCACTGTAAGTAAACATCTGGGACTATAATCCTAACTGTTTGTTGTCACTCAAGAGAATATCATGGTGACATTTATTTATTTATTTGAATATTTATTATATCCAAATGTTCTTTTTATGGGCATATTTGTAAACTAAATTACATAAACCCTCAACAGAAATCTGTGCCATGAAATTATAATAAACCATTCATTTTCCTCAGTTTTTACTGATATAGCTTGCCAAATCTGGAGAGTTTCCGGCTTAATTATAAAGCTGGCATTATAGAAATGTCCCCTATTATTATAGTTGTCAAGTGGCTACATACTTTTCTATTTTATTTATTTATAGCAATTTATACCAAATTGAAGAAAAGTGAAAAGTGGTAATATTCTTTTAGCAGGAGTAACAAAAGTTACACTAAACTGTGAAAAATATGAGCAAGTGAATATATTCTAAATCCATCTCTAGCCTGATTGTTGAAACTCCATAAAGTTGACACCTAGGAGCTATTGAAGATTATGGGATTTTTGTGGTCACAGGATCTCAAAATCAGAGAGCCTTTATAAGTGTTTCTAAAATGAATGTGCTACTTGCTAGTAGAGGGCATGTATTTTATTTATCAATAAATATTTGTTTTGGGTTTACTATGTCAAAGAACAGGCTTAAGCCTGATACAGTGTCAGGCACAAAGTAGAACCTTAATAAATATATATTAAATAAATGGATGCATGAAAACAAACAAGAAGATATAAGGTTTTCTTACTGACTTCAAGGAAATTAGAAACCATTTGGAGAGACAAGAAATAAAAATGAATGTGTGTGCCCAGGTGCTCAGCCGTTGTCTGACTCTTTTTGACCCCGTGGGCTATAGCCCATCAGGCTCCTCTGTCCATGGGATTTCCCAGGCAAGAATACTGGGGTAGATTGCAATTTCCTACTACAGGGCATCTTCCTGCTCTAGGAATTGAACCTGAGTCTCCTGCATTGCAGGCGGATTCTTTACCAGCATACCATCTGAGAAACCCCAACAATGTGCCATTTATGATTTAATGTAAAAATGTGTGATGTATAGCTAGTACTAGTGTTAGTCATTCAGTCGTACTGACTCTTTGTGACCCCATGGACTGTAGCCCATCAGGTTTCTCTGTCTATGGAATTTTCCAGGCAAGAATACTGGAGTGGGTAGATAGTCCCTTCTTCAGGGGTTTTTCCCAACCCAAGAATAGAACCCGGGTCTCTTTCATTGCAGACAGATTCTTTACCATCTGAGGTACATGGGAAGCCTGAGTGATGTATACAGATACTACAGTAGTAAAGGAAAAAAATACTCAAGAAAAAAGAAAATCTCAGCCTTCTTTGTTCTTCCTTGGCATATAATTTCATCTGCAAATAACTGTACAAAATTAAGAATGTCAAGGTCTTCCCTGGTGGCTCAGATGGTAAAAAGTGTGCCTGCAATGCCAGAGACCTAGGTTCGATCCATGGATTGGAAAGATCCCCTGGAGAAGGAAATGGCAACCCACTCCAGTATTCTTGCCTGGAGAATCCCATGGACAGAAGAGCCTGGTGGGCTATAGTCTGTGGGCTCACAAAGAGTCAGACATGACTGAACGATTAACACTTTCACTTTCAAGAATGTCAAGGTGTCTGCCTTCTGCTTTTAAAATTTATTAATTTTCATATTACAATTATTTCCCCCAAGCATAAGTTGGTACACGTATTATTTGCATAAAATTTAACCTGGATTTCAGTTTAAGAAATTATAGGTGGTTTTCAATTTACAATGGTTCAACATAATTTTTTGATTTTTATGATGGTGCACATTCAATATGCATCCATTAAAGACAACTTCACATTTTGAATTTTGGTCTTTTCCGTGGTGTCTGAGGACAGAGGGAACAAAACCTTCCCAGTGCACTGAGAAGGTATTTTGAGATTGAAGACTGAGGCAGGTAGCTCCATATAATCAGTGGATCCATTTATTATTAGGTGGTAACTTACTTACAGAGTAGAATCAAGTGGATGGTGACCCAGAGCTGTACTTCACATCTTGAGGGGCCATTGTGACAATTGTAGAGTTAACTTAGGGTGTGGGGGAATGTGCTTGCAGGCAGTGGGTGCATCCTAAGTCAAGATTTATGATGGGGAGCTAGTCTCATGCTGCTGCTAAGTCGCTTCAGTCATGTCTGACTCTGTGCGACCCCATAGATGGCAGCCCACCAGGCTCCCCATCCCTGGGATTCTCCAGGCAAGAACACTGGAGTGGGTTGCCATTTCCTTCTCCAATGCATGAAAGTGAAAAGTGAAAGTGAAGTCTCTCAGTCGTGTCCAACTCTTAGCGACCCTGTGGACTGCAGCCTACCAGGCTCCTCTGTCCAGGCAAGAGTACTGGGAGCAAGAGTACTGGGAGCCAGGAATATATCAGCAAAGGTCCTTATCAAGAGACGCAGATTCGATCGCTAGGTTGGAAGATCACCCAGAGTAGGAAATTGCAATCCATTCTAGTATTCTTTCCTGGTAGCTCAGCTGGTAAATAATCTGTCTGCAGTGCAGGAGATCCCAGTTCAATTCCTGGATCCAGAAGATCTGCTGGAGTCCCTAGGGATAGGCTGCCCATTCCAGTATTCTTGGGCTTCCCTGGTGGCTCAGCTGGTGCAGAATCTCCCTGCAATGTGGGAGACCTGGGTTGGAAAATCCCTTGGAGAAGGGAATGGCTACCCACTCCAGTATTCTGGCCTGGAAATTCCATGGACTGTATAGTCCATGGGCTTGCAAACAGTCAGACACGACTGAATGATTTTAACTTTCACTAGTATTCTTGCCTGGAAAATTCCATGGATGGAGGAACCTGGCAGGCAACAATCCATGAGGCCACAAAGGGTTGGACATGACTGAGTGACTGAGCACAGCATCCCTGTAATGATTAACTTGTAGCAAAAGCAACAGAATACAAATATTAAAGTAAAAGAAACAGATCCAATATGGCGTCAGATGTGTTCCTCCCTGTGACAGTAACATTGAAATACTTAAACATGTTTTGAAATACTCCCTACTCCTTGTTCTCTACTTCCTCTACTTCACCCCTGAAAACTATTTTGTGAAGCTCTGGGAAGCAGGTTTTATCCTAGCAGAAGATTTTTGAGCTCAGTAATCAGTCTTAGATTCCCTAGGTAACTTGCACGATAATTACTGCATTAGCTTTCAGGAATCGTTTTCTAACTTAAAAGAACTGTGTTCATTTGTGTAATCAATTACAAAAAACTAACAGTTACACAAGCAACAGTGCTTAATTTTCATTTTACTTTAGCTTTTTTCCCCCCAGAAATCATCATATGATTATTTTGGTTTTGGTTTCTTTTGGATCCTCTAATACCATTTAATTTCTTTAGACATCGCTGTTTCATAGACATGAGCTTGAATCCAAAAAATGACTGAATATTATCAATCACATATTTACTGAAAACTTAGTGGCAGAAAATGGTGCTATTAGAAAAATGCATGTGTTTAAGATTCATGCAAATGAGATGCCTTTCAAATTACTTGTAAAACAGGTATTTTGTGCTTGATTACTTTGTTATGGATAACTATTACATGGTAGCAATTTTATTAAATTATCCCCTTAGGTTTGGTTAGATTAAAATTTTGTGAAAATAACTTTGTCTTTCTCTGTGTTGACTATATAAGAAAAGATTTCATTGCTTCCTCAGATTCATTGATATCTCTAAAATAACAGCCAGGGTGTTGCTTTTGTTTTTATTTGGACTCCATTGAAAAAGTACAGTGTTAAACCAAAGAAATGTACAAACTACATATCACATATGCTAATTTTTATGTATTTTTGGCTGCACTGTGTGGGTTGTGGGATCTTAGTTCCCCAACCAGGAATTAACCCAGGCCAGTGGCAGTGAAAGTGCTGAGTCCCAACCACTAGACCATCAGGGAATCCCTTCATATATGTTAATTTTTTTACTACATGATGCTTACATATTTGAAATGGTGTCATTTCATGATTTATCTCTGTGAAAGGGCATAAATACTGCAAATAAATAGATGGATAAGTTAATATTTTTCAAATCATAAAACTGAGCAACCAAACTTACTTGAGCCAACAAAGTTTTCAACTATTTTCTGAAATATGACCCCAAAAGCAATAATTGTGGTTTGATTTGGTTAGTATTTCGTGAATTTATGCCCCCCCCCCCAGTTAACAGTTAACATTATTATGTCCCAGGCGTTTTGTTTTGTAGCACTGATATCTTAGAGAGAAGCCAAAGTCATCTCTATCAGAGACTTCTTTTGATTATAGAAAACCATGTTCACTTCTTCTGAACCTCTGTTCTCTTCCTCCTCATAACCTTTAAATACTTGCTGCTTATGATTCACACCGGGTGACTCTGATGATGGCTCAGAGCAATGCATATTTTTTAAAAATTTAAAATGTTTGCACTTTATGATAGATGTTTTGGGTCAGTTGTCAGATTGAAAAAGCTTCTTTCCCTCATTTCCTCTGCCTTGAGACCATTTTTCAGTGTTAATATCCTGTCATATCATTTTCTATTTGTCATGCCATGCAGTCTGCCTGTGCGTTTCGGGAAGCAACAAAACCACACCATGTCACTACACCTGCCGTATTTAATAATAGAAACAGGCTCTTGCACATTTAGGGACTAGTCCCTCCCAGTCTTCAGAATATAGACTTTGCCATAGGAATGTATCAAGCCACATGGGATTCATTCATCTTCTAGATTTTATTTTTTAAATGTATTTCCCAAGTTGTATTTGGTATTGACCATATTGCTTTATGCTGCTAGATCAGAGAGCAATATGGTCAATACCATATTGCATAAAGCAATATGGTCAATACTGTTGGGCAAGTGTGTAATTTCCTTGGTTCTGTCTCATCACAACAAAAATTTGAAGCGATGGACGGACCAGTATTACAACTCCGTGCAGTTTCCTTGGACAGACCAGTGTGACAGCTCCGTGTTATATCTCAGTTTTATTTAGAGAGCAAAGAAAAGACATACTCGAGGCATGAGGGCAGGCCGACCATGCGAAGACGTGAAGAGAAGAGAAGCACCGGGCCCAATTTTGGCTCTTTTTATGTTTTTTTTCTCCTCACCTGAGCCTGCCCTATGTAAATTGGGCTAGCTAGGAAGGCTGTTTGGAGCAGGTGATGGCACCCCACTCAGTATCTTGCCTGGAAAATCCCATGGACGGAGGAGCCTGGTGGGCTGCAGTCCATGGGGTCGCTAAGAGTCGGACACGACTGAGCGACTTCACCTTCACTTTTCACTTTCATGCATTGGAGAAGGAAATGGCAACCCACTCCAGTGTTCTTGCCTGGAGAATCCCAGGGACGGGGAGCCTGGTGGGTTGCCATCTGTGGGGTCGCGCAGAGTCGAACACGACTGAAGTGACTTAGCAGCAGCAGCAGCAGGAGGGCTGTTTGTTTTCCCTGAGGTTTTCACTCTGTTCTCCAACCTTCCTTTGTTCTATTTTCGCAGGCTTTTCCCTTCTTTGTCTTTTAGCCAACGCCATTTTGGACTCCTTTTTTCTATTCTAACTACGTAACAATACCAAATACAACTTGAGAAATACATTTTAAAAATAAAATCTAGAAGACGAATGGATCCCATGTGGTTTGACTCATTTCTATAGCAAAGTCTATATTCTGAAGACTCTGCTCCTTGGAACATTTCTTCATTGGTACATTACATTGTTTGTTTGACTGCTTTGGGTCTTATTTGCAGCATGTGAGAGATTTTTGCTGCAGTGAGTAAGCTTCTCTCTGGTTGAGGTGTGCAGACCTAGTAGCCCTGTGGCATGTGGGATTTTAGTTCCTCAACCAGGGATTGAACCTGTGTCCCCCGCATTGGCATGCAGGTTCTTAACTACAGACCACCAGGGAAGTCTCCATTACATTGTTTGAACACTGATGCAATGTCTCTGTATATATGTAGATCTTTCTCCAGTGTTTCAGCATTATCTCCTTCACTTCTGAGTTAACATTTCAATGGAGTTTCTGTCCTGTGCTTTGACAGTCAGTCTTTCACATTTTCTTTACCCTGGTTTTCTTATATTCTACTCAAGTAGATGAGCTGGTCTTTCATAAAAGTCAAAATATCAGTGTACACATACAAGGAAAAAAGTCATCTGAGATGCAGGCAAAATTCAGTCTTTATTCATTCTCTTCCTCAGCCTGAAACCTTATTATTCCCATTGTGAACAGAGAATCACATACCCTCTTAGGCTTTCCTCTGCCTGCAGGTTATAAAGCAGAACTGAGTGGGTTGAGGTAAAGCTAAAATTGTGAAGTATGTAAAATGTTCATTTACTGTATATTTCATATATGTATATTTCAAAAAGTATTTAGCATCTAAGTCTGGGGCAGGTGCCTGGACTTCTCTCCACCCCCCTTTTGGATCTTCTGTAAATTATCCCAGTTCCTTCCTCATGTCTCTCTTGCTTCTGTAGCGTGGGATGTCGAGTTTCCGTGTTCCCAAATGTTTTCTTCCGTACTCTTCCTCAAAACTCCGCTTTTCCTGTGCTGGATCCTCCCCGCTAGGGGATGTACTAATTCATGTTATGATGTGAATGGTGAATGGGTGACTTTTCTGAACATCATACCTCCCATTCTGTGTCTAACTGGATTCAATAAGGAGAGTCACCAATATTTGATTTACTAATTCTAAATGTCTAGGCCATTGCACCTTCCTATCAGAGACAGCCAGAAATTTGAAGGTAAAACTGTGTGATAAGTATCAAGAATTAACCTGAGTCAGGGATGGCCATCAAATTTCCCATCCTAACTTTCAGTGTGTGATCCCTACCTGATAATCCCACAAACTAACATCAGATCACCTCCTAGTTGCTGGAATTCCTCTCCATATCCTGGGAGGCTAGTTCAAGCTCATAGGTGGTTCTGTCTTAATTTAGAAAGAGGCAAATTGCTAAAAAGAGATAGTATTTATTTGAAGCCCTTAATTCTTCTGATCTCTTGGACTAATGTGGAATGTTTTCATGCCTTTTGAAGCCCTGCAAATCACTGAATTCTTAGATTATTGTATTCTTAATTCCAATCTATTTTTTTAGGTGTGAAACATGCATTCATTATGAGCCAGTTGATTCTAAAATCGTTGTATTTTGACATGCTACCTTTGTTTTAAAACTTGACCTAATTTATTTGGTTGGCTTCATTAGGTCTCAGTTGTAGCACATGGAATCTTTGTTCATAATGTGGGATCTTTCGTTGTGACACATGGGTTCAGTTGCCCCACAGCGTGTGGGATCCTAGTTCCCTGACCAGGCATCTAACCTGCTTCCCCCGCTTTGCAAGGCAGATTCTTAACCACTGGACCACCAGGGAAATCTGTGACATGGCATCTTGATTTGAGGGTTTTTAAAAAATTGTCTTATTTATTTACTTTGGCTGTGCTGAGTCTTCACTGCTATGTGTGAGCTTTTTCCAGCTGCAGCAGGTGAGGGCTGCTCTCTAGTGTCAGTGCCTAGGCTTCTCATTGCAGCGGCTTCTCTGGTTGTGGAACACGGGCTCTCTCCGGTGCTCGGACTTCAGATCGTTCACTAGCTCTCCTTTGGATCACTGCAATAATCTTTACTCTGGTCATCATTCACCGTACTGGTACTCTTCTCATCCATCTTCTGTACAATGCCTGGATGGCTTTTTAAAAAAAAAATTTATTGGTGCGTAGTAGATTTACAGTGTTGTGTTAATTTCAGATGTACAGCAAGGTGATTCGATTATACATGTACATATATTCATTCTTTTTCAGATTTTTTACCTATATAAGTTATTACAGATTAGTGAGTAGAGTTTCCTGTGCTAGAAGTCCTTATTAGTTATCTATTTTGTAGATAGTAGTGTGTATATGTCAGAGAAGGCAATGGCACCCCACTCCAGTACTCTTGCCTGGAAAATCCCATGGACGGAGGAGCCTGGTAGGCTGGAGTCCATGGGGTCGTGAAGAGTCAGACACGACTGAGGGACTTCACTTTCACTTTTCACTTTCATGCATTGGAGAAGGAAATGGCAACCCACTCCACTGTTCTTGCCTGGAGAATCCCAAGGACGGGGGAGCCTGGTGGGCTGCTGTCGATGGGGTCAACACAGAGTCGGGCACGACTGAAGCGACTTAGCCTCAGCAGCAGCGGCAGTGTGTATATGTTAATCCCAAACTCCTAATTTATCCCTCTGCCCCCTACATTTCCCCTTTGATTACCATAGGTTTGTTTCAAATCTCTGAATCTGTTTCTATATCATAAATAAGTTCATTTGTGTCATTTTTAAAAATTAGATTCCACATATAAGTGATATTATATGATATTTGTCTTTGTGTAACTTGACTTCACTTAGTATGGTAATTTCTAGGTCCATCCATGTTGCTGCAAATGATACTATTTCATTGTTTTTTTTAATGGCCAAGTAATATTCCATTGTATATAGGTAATGGAAATTGGGTGATGATCTGTGGTCACAATTCAATTCCAACACATCTATCCCTGCCCCAACCTGTTTGGAATCCATTGAGGTTTGTTGTTGTTGTTGTTTTTTTTTTTTTTAATTCAAAGCTGATACTGAATTCAACCTTAAGGCCCTATGTTGCCTGGCTACTACCTGCTTCTTTGGCCTCACCTTACTCCACGCTCCCCTTGGCTCCTTTTGCTTTATTGTTTTGGTTTTCAGCTTCATCAAATATCCGATTCCTGCTTCAGCCACAGCCCCTGAAGCTCTGTCCCTTCGGCCTCCTTCACACCCCTGGTCACATGCACTAATCTTTCAGATCCCAAATCCGTCATCTCTGCCCAGGAAGGCCTTCCCCACCCCCTCACAGGGAGTCATTGCTGCTGTCCTGTGACACAATTGTCCTTCAGAATGCTATACAAGTATGGATTTCCATTTTGTGTGTGAAAATGTTTTCAGAGGGACAGTAGTCTTGAAGCAGGATCTTATTTCCCTGTCCAGGGATTGAACCTAGCTGCCAGTCTACCAGGGGCCAGAGACTAGAAGCAAAGTTGCCTGATTCTTACCCCATTTGAAAGCAAAAATGTTTCAAGGAGGCAAAAACTGCAAAACAGTTTATTATTAGAGACACAGCACAACATATGGGACAGCACAGAGAGAAACAAGTTTATTTGTGTATATCAAAAGCAGGGCAGAAATACATACCTGGAGAAGAGTGCAAAAGTCCTGAATGAGGAGCACAGAAGCTAAATAGAAATACACACCCACAGAGAAAGGGTATGGGCATCCTCCCTATAAGGAGGAGCACATAAACAGATAATTTAAATTATTTACATACGGCAGGCCTTCTGGGTCTTTGCTTACATCTGGCCAGTTATCATGTTTTTTTCTTCTGAATTGTCCTCCTTGGACCCTCCCCAATATGCATGTGCATCTTTTTGCTAATATGGATCCCACTAGTATTATTATTATCATTTGTTTAATATCATTTTCCTAGCTTGCAATTAATATTTTATTGAAAATAATTTATACCCTTGGCATCTGTGATAAATACAGCAAGCTATGAGTAGCAGCAAAGCTGTTTCAGGTCCAGTCCTCTGCCTGGAGAGATGTGTAAATATTTGGAAGTCCCACTTTTGCTTCTGAGATGCATTTTCTTGGGATTATACCATCCATTTGATAAGAACAAGCACTTTCTATTCTATGTGTTCTACTAGAACTTTCTTTGATCTTTTCATGGTGGGAAATGGATTATAGGGCAGAAAATACTAGGCTTCAGGTTTCTAGGTTGGAATCTTCCTCTGCATTAATTGCAATAGAAAAGGACTTACCTTTATAGGAACCCTCTCTGGCATGTCCCTCCTTTTCAAGAAGGCTGGGCAAATCATGTTTGTGACACACTCTGAGGTCCAACAAGGAATGACTCTGAGTTGCCTAAAATTAACCAGTCTATGGAGAAGTGGTGGCTGGGCAGGCACAGGAGGGCCTAGAGGAGCTATCCTACGTTGAAGGTCAGGAACGGTGGCGGTAAGGAGATACTCCTCGTTCAAGGTAAGGTGCAGTGGCTGTGCTTTGTTGGCGCAGCCGTGAAGAGATACCCCACGCCCTAGGTAAGAGAAACCCAAGTAAGATGGTAGGTGTTGTAAGAGGGAATCAGAGGGCAGACACACTGAAACCATCAGTTCAGGTCAGTTCAGTCGCGCAGTCGTGTCTGACTCTTTGGGACCCCATGAATCTGAGCACGCCAGGCCTCCCTGTCCATCACCAACTCCCGGAGTTCACTCAGACTCACGTCCATTGAGTCCATGATGCCATCCANTGTATTTACTTAAGAGGGCAAGGTGAACCACAGAAGTATGAAGATAGATCCTTCCTGACCACCAGATGCTGAACAAAAAATCCCATCCAGGGCTTCTGAAAATAGGTAGTAGCCTGGCAGATTGCCCAGGAGTACAATGTAAGTGGGAAAATGGAAACTTAATTTATGCACATGTTCTATGAAGTGGTCTTTCTGATCAACTTGGCAGATAGATTTGAAATGCTACCATTTTGCATAGGTTTTGAGTTTTTTCCCCAAAGCTTTTTCACCAGCCCTTGGCCAGAGCAGTTGTCATGCAGGAGATGATACTGAGAAGCAGTAGTCTGCAGAAATACTGAATAGTTGGTATAGATTGTATTTTCATGTTTTATTAAAATTCTTCTTTGACCACACTCTGATTTATCTCTTTGAGCCTATGAGACTATGCTAATTTGGATGTCTGTAGTTTATGAAGTGGAATCATCTAGCCATTTAAACTGTGCATTCTGCGTTTCTTAAAAGAGGCCAGATAAATCTCTAAATATTATGACCTCAAAATACAACAGACAGATAAATGAACTTTTGGGGCTTGTAAAAAACCTATGTACACATTTACTGTACATACTATTCAAATATTAGAAGTCAAATTTTTCTTCCTCTGTGGCCTTACCTACTTTAACTATTAAACTTCATTTGAAATGCAAATTAAAGGTATCTAAATACAAGTGCTTTTATTTTAATTCCCCAAGTAACAATTTACTTCACTCATTTATGTTTCCATTTTTGTTTTGTTTTCACAGGAAGTTATATGCCTGCCACCATGTAGAACAGTAGGTAAGACTGGGATTTCTTATTTGTAATAAGTGTGTTGTTCACATTATGCCTTTTAACATTTATCCTAAATCAACCCTTTAATCTAGGAGTCTTTGATCCTAGTTTCTTTCTGGAGTCTTCAATACCAGGACTTCCCCCAAGTAATTCTTGTGTAAATCGATATCATGGCTGTTAGAAGGCAATAAATGAACAATGCCACATTTCCATTTTTGTTTTGTTTTCACAGGAAGTTATATGCCTGCCACCATGTAGAACAGTAGGTAAGACTGGGATTTCTTATTTGTAATAAGTGTGTTGTTCACATTATGCCTTTTAACATTTATCCTAAATCAACCCTTTAATCTAGGAGTCTTTGATCCTAGTTTCTTTCTGGAGTCTTCAATACCAGGACTTCCCCCAAGTAATTCTTGTGTAAATCGATATCATGGCTGTTAGAAGGCAATAAATGAACAATGCCACAACTAGTATTTGTAACAACAGCGATTATTAACTTAATTACCTTATCCTTTTGAAATATCTGAGGAAGAATTATGACCCCTGGGATACCAGCAACAGTCATCTAATCTATTTCTAAAGTTAAAACAGCTAAGTCTCCAGCAGCCACTCCTTCGTGGTCTGGCTTATTGCAGCCCCAAATTGAGGCATTTAGCAGTGTTCTGTTGTGAAGTCTAAAGGCATAGTGCTGATTTCAGGAGTTTTGAGTTTCCTTAAAAAGTAAAATTTTACACTTAAATTTTGGGCCCAATATGGAAGAGTCAGTTTTTTGTTTTGTCAAGTGAGGGCAATAAACAAAACCCTTCCATCTATTGCACACATAACTTCAAAAAAGGAAGGGTGTTTGAACACCAAAATAATAAATAGGAAATAATCTCAAATTAAAGAGCAGATCTCTATGGAAAAAAAAACCACCTCACTACATTGTTTTCACTTTTTCTATTTTAATATAGATTGGGAAGCATATGTGATAAAGAAGACAGGGAACTAGGAAATCTTAAGATCTTACATAGAATTAGAATGATTATTTTCTGTGTTTAGGTTAAATCATTGGAAACTATTCCTTCATAGTAAGTGAAGTTAAAAGAGGAACTGAGAGGACTTCAGAAAGTTCCCCTCCCCTCAAGTATTTTAATTCTATGGGACACATGCTTCAACAGGATAGGACTTTCCTTAG
>SJXQ01003915.1:0-12782 GCA_006408695.1 Aepyceros melampus | reverse complement strand
AAGCTCAACATTCAGAAAACGAAGATCATGGCATCTGGCCCCATCACTTCATGGGAAATAGATGGGGAAACAGTAGAAACAGTGTCAGACTTTGTTTTTTTGGGCTCCAAAATCACTGCAGATGGTGACTGCAGCCATGAAATTAAAAGGCGCTTACTCCTTGGAAGAAAAGTTATGACCAACCTAGATAGTATATTCAAAAGCAGAGACATTACTTTGCCGACTAAGGTCCGTCTAGTCAAGGCTATGGTTTTTCCTGTGGTCATGTATGGATGTGAGAGTTGGACTGTGAAGAAGGCTGAGCGCAGAAGAATTGATGCTTTTGAACTGTGGTGTTGGAGAAGACTCTTGAGAGTCCCTTGGACTGCAAGGAGATCCAACCAGTCCATTCTGAGGGAGATCAACCCTGGGATTTCTTTGGAAGGAATGATGCTAAAACTGAAGCTCCAGTACTTTGGCCATCTCATGCAAAGAGTTGACTCATTGGAAAAGACCCTGATGCTGGGAGGGATTGGGGGCAGGAGGAGAAGGGGACGACCGAGGATGAGATGGCTGGATGGCATCATGGACTCAATGGACGTGAGTCTGAGTGAACTCCGGGAGTTGGTGATGGACAGGGATGCCTGGCGTACTGCGATTCATGGGGTCCCAAAGAGTCGGACACGACTGTGCGACTGAACTGAACTGAGAATTACAATGCAGGGTAATTTATCTCAATATTTTCTAAACTTTTCATACAGTCAAATGAAAGTCATTATTCAAGAGAGCTATTAATATGGTGATTTTAATTGGTAATGATAATAATAACCATATAGCATGGCAGTCCTTCTATATAAAGCAATATTTCCTAGTAAATCTATTTTTTAAATAGTTTAGATGGGAAAACTATCATACTCCATGCAACGAAAAATTTATAGAAGATGTTTTCAGCTCCTTTCCTATCCAATTTTCATTTCCTATCCATTGGCTTCAGGAATATGAGCCAAGTAAAATTTCAAAAGCTCCTGGAAAACAGAAGCTGTGTGTGTGTGTGTGTGTGTGTGTGGGGAGAGAGAGAGAGAGAGAGAGCAAGTGAGAGAAGGAGAGGAGGAGGGGGAGAGGGAGGGGAGGAGGAGGAGAGGGGGAAGAGGGGAGAGAGAGAAGGAGAGAGGATGGGGTAGAAGGACTCTAAAATGAAAACATTAAAAGTGTCCCTTTTTTGTAATCTTCCTGTCTTCCATAGGCTCTGATACACACATGCTCTGGCTTTGTGGATTTCCCTGTGATAGGCAGTGCTTGACTGATAATGTGCTGTATTGAGGAAATCCAGTGGAAGCATTCACTGAAGGAACTTAAATGGTTTGAGAGACACCAAAGCTATCTTATCCTCAGTGTTATCAGTGAGGCTGCTATAAACATCAATACCTAATCCATTACATGTTTAAAAAAAAAAATACAGAGGATACTAATTGGGACCTGGACTGGGTGCGAGCCAATGATTCAATACCCTTTGGAGTTGGAGGGTCAGGTTGAGCTAGTACCACAGATCAGAGACAGAGAGTAGAGATGGGAGGTATCTGTGCATGGAGTTAGGAGTCAGTGCACTTTCAGATAAAACAGTGAGCATCTCGGTATGGGCAGTCTTTTGCATAGAGAGATGGGCCATTAAAAAGTGAAATTCCTGCATCTTGAGATTCTACAGCAATACAGGAAATCAACATTAGGATTTGTGGTTTCCTGCAAATGAGGAATCTAAGAGAACACTAAAAAAAAAAGCCACATGTTTCAACTATCAGCAGAGATGTTACCCAAGATTTCTCACTCTATAAGTGTCAGGGACAAACATATGGGATATAACAGGAGGTCGAGAATAGTAATTCTAGAAGCTTGGAAGAGGATGTGTGTGAAATATTCATTTAGAACACTGATGGTAACCTGTCTGGAAAAGTGGGGCTGGATACTGAGTTAATGAAAATAGAATACTGAAAATCATAGCTCATATTTACTGAGGAGTGATTCTGCGTCAGGCACTGTATAAAGGCCTCTATTCAGTTGCTAAATCTGTGCTTCTGAAGGAGGACAGGGGGTTATTAAGGAAATTATTAAAGATAGCTGCCTTATGTTAGAACCACTGGCAAATTTACTATCTTTATTATGCATTCCAGGTGACTAACAGCAATAGACTGTCCTCTGGTTATTAGAAAGAATGAAGTCTAAATACTGAAAAAGGATAAACAACATACAGATAAATATTTTGAAAGACCCAGATTTGGAAAGTCCTAATACATTGCCAAGCTTTCAACATTTTCCTTGCCACAGAATGACTCCTCTGAGAACAAAGTAATTGCTGACTTCAAAGAGCTCTGAGGAAGTTCAGTGGATGGAAAGAATTTGACTAGCAACTGGGTGAATCAAATCTAGAGTTTTTCTATCACTGGTCTGTGTGTGTGTGTGTGTGTGTGTGTGTAAAGCACATGAATACATCTACAGAATTTAACTTACTACCTGTAGTATTTCTCGAGGTCAAAAATTCACTGGAGAATTGTAATGCTGTCTCTGAGTTGTTCTACACTTGGGCTCCTCCCAGACAATGTTAGTTATGGACTCCAGAAGTTCCCAAGCCTTACTGGGCCTTGAATCCTGGATAGCTTAAAAAAAAAGTATATATTCACAAACCTACTCAATCAGGCACTTTGGAGTGGAACTGGCATAGATGAGTATGCATATTTATACAAGTGATGCTGGTATCAGTTTGGATGTACTCATTTAATTCGGGTTGGTAGTGAATCTTGAGAACAACTCATCTGAACACCTCAACGAACACTCAGGTTGATGGCTGTTACCTGTTTTTCTTGTAGCTATTTCCTTAACAACAGCAGATCTTGGGTAGACACCTCCAAGGCTTTACTTTTAATGGATTGACCTCTCTACACTATCACAGGAGATTCTACTTTGCATTCTTGCCTGTCAAAGAACATGTTCCATCATGAAATCCTAAGAGAACCTAGACAATGTGGCTTTAGAATGGATGACCTACAAAGGGATTTGGGGAACCTGACTTAATATCTCCCCTTGGCAAGATGCCAACAATATTCCGAACAAGCGATTCAAACCTGGAAAATGTCTCAAGTGACACAGAAGATGTTATGATTAATCTCTTGGTTCCAATGATTCTTCCTCTTTTAGTCTATGTCTATACAGTCTCTTGGTTTCTCTCCCCACTACAAACCTAGCTTATCAGGCTGTTGAGCTCTCTACTGGACAGAATTAGCTGCAATAGACAGGGGCATCAAGGTGCCAGTTGGCAGTCTGGAGACCTTGGCAGCTTGAATTTTTAAGGTCACTGAATCTCACTGGAGGACAGCCCATTTTGATTGTTGATTTTCCTCTGTTGAAAATTATTTTCGTAAATCAACCTCCACCAGCATTTCACATGTGTTTGTAAGTCTGGCAGAATAGAGCAAGGCATTTTCAAGATTTCAACATATAATCCTTTCCTGGAGAGACAAGGAAATGTACATTTGCTCCCATCCTTGGGGAAATGGCCCCTCCCAAGCAGCTTCAGAGATATCACATTTCCCCTTCCTATCCCAGTCCAGCTTTCCTTTTGGGTCTCCCCAGTTATGGAAGTCAGGAAGAATGAATACATTGTTGAACTTATTTGCTAATCAATTTATCTCAGTATGTATTTCTCATGGCCATGTGCCAAGAGATAGAAAAGGAACCATGGAGAGAGTAAATTTGATATAATTTCTAATGCAAATTTGAAAGTGATTAGCAGCATTAAAGAATAGGAGCTTGGTGGTCAGAGCTTCTATCTCATATTATGGAAGAGAAGTTTGTGGGGAAGATTCTTCTCTTTCCCTCCCTATGGCCAGCCCTCCAGCTCTACAGGGTGTGATAAAACATAAATCCTGAAATGCCTTTGAGGTCTTTGGTCTCAGGAGTCTCTGTAAAAAATGTCAGCATTCATGGATTTGAAGAGTATTGAGGCTAGCTTTTTGGTAGAATGCTTCAGATCACCTGGGAGCCTGTTGTATGTAAAGATTCTTACTTGGACCCCAGGGATCCAGATCCACTGGATTGGGCTCAACCCCTCATGTCACCTCCAGGTACATGTACAAAATTCGCCCAGGACGTAGGTCAGTGTCTCCCAAGACAGTCAACTCTTTGAGTTAAAATCTTAACTTAAACTGATATTCAGATCCACAAGAGAGAAAGAAAAATAACCATTGAGCACAGAACAGCACCCACTTGTGGCCTTTAATTCTCACTGCCACTCTTTTCACAGATGTGGACACACTGAGAAAGAGATCAATTATTGACCTGAGGTCTTAAGTGGTAAATGGCAGACCCTGGTTCTAGACTCAGCTCTCCCAACCCCAAAGTCTGGATCATGTTCATGCAGTCTCACGGGGCATATGGTAGTTATTCAGTCAGTATCTGCTGAACGGAATTGAATCAGAGACAAAGCAGTGTTTCCGGAGTGCTGAAGCCCCCAGCTGTGAGAGTGGATTCATCTATTTATCTCTGCAGTTCTGTTAGTTTTGTCATGAGCATTGGTGAAGAATGCGGCACTCTGGCACATTCCCCTGGGGCTGGAGCCCAGAATTTGGCACTGAGGCACACGAGTGACACAGACACAGCCAGGTGAGGTCTGCAGGCCATGATCGGGCACTAGAGCCTCACCCAGCTCTTCATCAAGCCTTTCTTCTTCTCAGCTCTGTAATTCTAGCAATGACTGAGGTGCAGTGTGCTACTGGCAAAACACCAGGTCTTTTTCAAGCTCTACTTTTTGACGTGTAGAGAAAGGGGAAAAGCCACCTTCTAAGGTTCTACTGCTTTTTTCCCCTCAAATTTGCCTTTATCTGTAATGTTGCATTAGCAGAACTCACACCCTATTCAAACAGCTTACACCTTCCAGAAAAGGCACAAACATCATGAGTCATCAAGGAAGCAGAGAAATTTGCACTTGTAGGTTGCTATAGAATTTTCTGTAGTACGTACTAATATCTACAATGAAGTTTTCTTTCAGCATATTAATATCACTTTTATCTTTCATTTGGTGAAACTTCCATTCATTATAGAATGTTATTACTATAGTCTACAAATCAACTGCAGTAGAAAGAAAATGATTTGAATATTAGATAGCTAAGTTGACTAATGTCTACATAGAAAGTTGTGGTTTGAGGTATAGTCAGATCAAAATAATTCTATCAATTTTAAATTACTATTATTATTCTCATCAAATTTTTCTTTAACCTGAGACAAAAAATGTTTATAAGCTTTATTTCCTCTTCACGGTTCCCCTTTATCTTGATGATTTGGATCTTTCGGCTTCCCTCCTCAATGCTGTGATTCACTGGTTTCCTGTCATTTCACCCTGCAGGGTCTGGTTTTCCCATTGGGGGAGCCTGCCATGACTTCTCAGCAACAAAATTAGCCTGGAGTAATTTGGGGCTGAGACGGCGGCTCCCTGATTCATTTGTGTCTACAGGGAGATGGCCATGACCAAACAAAACAGCCAAAAGGAAAAGCCACCAGGTCCTCCTGTATCTGGACAGCCCAGATGTTATTTACAGCTTTGTTTATGAAGTAATTTCTTGACTCTCCTGGCCAGGATCCACACACTTTGTCATTTTAGAGCACACACGTCCTGTCACATGGTGACGATGTGCCCTGAACAAGTAAACAGGCTGTAAGACTATCATAGGGGAGAAAAGTTTTTTAGCATAACACCCTGCTCTTCCCCTAGTTCTATAAAAGACAAAGGAAAGCAGAGACAGAGAATTGAAAGTTTTCTTAATTTTAGTTTTTCAACTCACCACAATCCATGCAGCCATTTTGAAACTCCTACTATGTGCAAAGTGCTATGAATAAAGAAGTTGGCTAGTTCAGGGCCCAACACTCAAGACCCTTCCATCCAGTGAAAGGCTGGTGCTGCTGCTGCTAAGTCGCTTCAGTCGTGTCTGACTCTGTGCGACCCCATAGACGGCAGCCCGCCAGGCTCCCCCGTCCTTGGGATTCTCCAGGCAGGAACACTGGAGTGGGTTGCCACTTCCTTCTCCAATGCATGAAAGGTGGACATTAATAAACACAGGGAACCTACATACAACCTGCAGGTGAAGTAGGTGTAACACTTGGGATGGTGTACAAATACTCCTTATAGAGTTGTTATAAATAATACTGTGAAGGTAGGCACAGCACCTTCCTCAAATTAAGAGAAGGATTCATTAAATTTAAGTCTGTCCCTACAGTGGAGGGCTATGCTGCCCTGTTTGCTGCTATCACCACCAGGAATCTCCCCAGGCAAACCACCTCTCCAGCCTCTGGCCATGGTGGTTGCAGTCTCCTACTGTTCTGATCACTCCCAGACCACTCCATCTTGCTGTTGTCAGCAGAATCCTCTGCATCTTCGCATCTTCAGCTTTTACTCTGAACATTTTTGTTGTACTTGAAACCTGAATATTTTCTGACGAGGGTACACCCCACTCCTAGGGGGTAGCTGATATGTTCTCATGCCCTAAGTCCCACAGCATCTGAGATGAGAGTCGCCTTGACCCTCCAATTCACTAGTTCTTTTCATTCTTATATGCCATAAGGTATCAGCTGCTGTCTATCCTCACTGAGGTAACACTGACAACCTGATCATTTTTCCTCAGCCTTTAAGGATCTCAGCACATCACTTACTACTTTCCCATCCTTGTGGATTTTACCACCTCCCATCAAAGATTTAGCTAAATGTACTGTCCTTGACCTTGTCCACATTTCCTTGATCTCATCAGTTCTGATGGCCCTTTCCTTTTTAACACCCCTTCCAACCTCTTCCATGGTTATGTCCTAGAATTTAACATTATCAACTCATACATTGCCTCCTAAATTTCAAGCTTCCCACTCTCTGTTCATCACCAGCTACTTTTCAAGTCAGTTATTGTAGTACCCTTCCTCTATTACTTTGTCCACATAGAGTCCACTAATCCACTGAATATATCATTTTTCAGTGCCCATGATCCACCTCACTACACATCCTGGGAGCACTTTCCCTTCTAGAACCTATGGTTCATGGCTATAATCACTTCTTCGCAAATACACTCAACCCTTGTTGTGAGTTGGACAGTATCTCCCCAATGTTCATGTCCACTCAGAGCCTTAGAATATGACTTTATTTGGAAATAGAATCTTTGCAGATGTAATTGGTGAAGATGGGACACATTAGATTAGGCAGAGTCCTAAATTCAAGACGGGTGCTCTATAGAAAGAGAAGAACACACAGAGGCACAGACACAGGCAGCAAGGCCCTATGAAGATGGAAGCAGGGAATGGAGTTATGTTGCCACAAGCCAAGGAATGAAGGAAATCATGAGAAGGAAGGAGAGGAACTGGGACAGTTTCTTCCCCAGAGTCTCAAGAAGGAGTCAATCCTCCTGATACCTTGATTTCAGACTTCTGGTGTCTCAACTGTGAGAGAATAAATTTTTGTTGTTTTAAGCCACCAAGTTTGTGGTAGCATTTTTATGGCAGTTGCAGGAAACTAATATAACTCTCTTAACCTCTATTATGGAGAAGGCAATGGCACCCCACTCCAGTACTCTTGCCTGGAAAATCCCATGGATGGAGGAGCCTGGTGGGCTGCAGTCCATGGGGTCACTAAGACTCAGACATGACTGAGTGACTTCACTTTCACTTTTCACTTTCATGCATTGGAGAAGGAAATGGCAACCCACTCCAGTGTTCTTGCCTGGAGAATCCCAGGGACGGGGGAGCCTGGCGGGCTGCCATCTATGGGGTCGCACAGAGTCGGACATGACTGAAGCAACTTAGCAGTAGCAGCAGCAACCTCTATTATACTCTTATAGCAAAAATTTCGGTAATGATTAAATCTTATTCTCTACTTACTCTGTCCCTGCTTCCCTAATAGCTCAGTTGGTAAAGAATCTGCCTTCAATGCAGGAGACCCCAGTTCAATTCCTGGGTCGAGAAGATCCACTGGAGAAGGGATAGACTTTCAGTTCAGTTCAGTCACTCAGTCGTGTCCGACTCTTTGTGACCCCATGGGCCGCACCATGCCAGGCCTCCCTGTCCATCACGAACTCCCAGAGTTTACCCAAACTCATGTCCATTGAGTTGGTGATCCCATCCAACCATCTCATCCTCTGTCATCCCCTTCTCCTCCCAGCCTTCAATTTTTCCCAGAGTCTTTTCAAATGAGTCAGCTCTTTGCATCATTCTTGGGCTTCCCTTGTGGCTCAGCTGGTAAAGAATCCACCCACAATGTGGAAGACCTGGGTTCGATCCCTGTGTTGGGAAGATCCCCTGAGGAAGGCAACGGATACCCACTCCAGTATTCTGGCCTGGAGAATTCCACGGACTGTGTGTATAGTCCATGGGGTTGCAAAGAGTCAGACATGAGTGAGCGACTTTCACTTTCTGCCCCTGCACCTCATTGGATAGATTTCAGGTGAAAGAAAACTCACATATTTACTAACTGGTTTAATTTTGCAACTTTGACCACCAATCAAATGTCTCTTGACATTTTCTGGTAATTCAGCTGCATTTTGTAGTATATTCCTCCTATTTTCTGGGGCAAATATTTCCCACTTTCTTTTCAGTTCCAAATTGGTGACTTGTCTCTCACGACACCAAGAAAATAGAAGTAATGAGAAGAGAAAGAATTCTTCTGTCCACTAAATCTACAAACCTACCTGCATTTGTACACCTCTTTTTCTATTTTTTTCTTCCTGTTTCACTCATTTAATACACAAGTATTTATGAAGGGTACTCCACCCCAGGCGACATTATGACATCTGGAGAGAGCAAAGTCCCTTCTCTTCTGATGATCATATTCTTGGATAAAAGACAAACAGTAACTTAATAAAAATATGTATATTCAACGTAATATTAGACAGGAAAGGGATACAAAGGAAAGTAAAGCTGTGATCCATAGGCAGGCTACAATTTTAGGAAGGATGTTCAGGAAAGACATCACTGATATGTCTGAGCAGAGATCTGAATAAAGTGAGGGATGGATGAATTGTCTGTGCTTCCTTCCAAGACTAACAATCTCTGTTCTGGATCCCATCCCCCTTGTCCTATTGAGGACAAGTAGACCTTTTTCCTACAATTTTCACCCAAATTTTGCATTGCTAATCTCTCCTTTACTTGGTCATGTTCATCAAATTACAAACATGGTAAAATATCTGCCATCTTGTTAAAAAAAAATGCTTCTGGAATCCACATCCCCATTACTTTGGTCTTCTTTGGTATAGCGAAAGTGAAAGTTGCTCAGTCATGTCCTATTCTTTGTGATCCCACGGACTATACAATTCATGGAACTGTCCAGGCCAGAATACTGGAGTGGGTAGCCGTTCCCTTCTCTAGGGGATTTTCCCAACCCAGGAATGAACCCAGGTCTTACACATTGCAGGCAAATTCTTTACCAGCTGAGCCACCAGAGAAGCCCTTCTTTGGTTAAAAAAAAAAAACAACTCCCCAAAGAGTTTCAATATTAACCAATTCACCTCAAGTCACTCCAATATTTTTTTATTCCTATCAACAATTTTTATCACGCCAATTGCAAAGTCAATTTTTAACCCTAATCTTATTTGGTTTTTTTTTAATAGCATTTGAGAGTTGATTACAAACCCTCTTTTAAAAAACAGTTCCTTCAGTAGGTGTCTCAGATACTCCAATCTCCACAGCTTTGTCTACCTTCAGTGAGCCCTCCTGATCAGTGTCTAAATATCTAAATGTTGGCACATCCCAGGGTTGAATCCTCAGAAACCAATTCACCTCAAGTCACTCCAATATTTTTTTATTCCATCAACAATTTTTATCACGCCAATTGCAAAGTCAATTTTTAACCCTAATCTTATTTGGTTTTTTTTTAATAGCATTTGAGAGTTGATTACAAACCCTCTTTTAAAAAACAGTTCCTTCAGTAGGTGTCTCAGATACTCCAATCTCCACAGCTTTGTCTACCTTCAGTGAGCCCTCCTGATCAGTGTCTAAATATCTAAATGTTGGCACATCCCAGGGTTGAATCCTCAGAACTCTCTGCCTCTGCACCTCTACTCCTGTGGGAGGCAATGTCATCCTGCCTCCCTGCTTTAAAAACCATCCATATGCTGCTGACTCAGATTTTATCTCAAGGCTATCAGAGCACCAAACTCATGAGTATCTAATTTCCTACTCAAGATTTCTGCTAATTGGGATATTGAATTTAATGTGTACAAAACCAAACTTGATTTCCTTTACTAACAAGTTCAATGCTTTCCCACTTTCCCCATCGCACTTAACCATAGTGGCTCAGCCCCAAATGTTAGATTTTCGTTATCCTAAACTCCTTTGTGTCTTTCTATATCCAAATCTAGCACCAAGGCCCGTGAGCATCACTTTCAAGTCATGCCCTTCTTTCAGCGTGTCTATTGCTGTCGTCCTAAGCCCAAACCTCTGCTGTTTCTCTCAGTTCAGTTCATTCACTCAGTCGTGTCTAACTCCTTACGACCCCATGGACTGCAGCATATCAGGCTTCCCTGTCCAACACCGACTACCGGAGTTTACTCAAACTCATGTCCATTGAGTCGGTGATGCCATCCAACCATCTCATTCTTGTCCCCTTCTCCTGCCGCCTTCACTCTTTCCCAAAATCAGGGTCTTTTCAAATGAGTCGGTTCTTTGTATCAGGTGGCCAAAGTACTGGAGCTTCATCTTCAGTATCTGGTCCTTCCATTGAATTTTTAGGACTGATTTTCTTTAGGATTTACTGGTTTGATCTTCTTGCAGTCCAAGGGATTCTGAAGAGTCTTCTCCAATACCACAGTTCAAAAGCATCAATTCTTCAACCATTGTCCCTACACATGCTTCTTGGATCCTAATCTAGAAGTGACAGAAAGTAGCATAACACATGGACCTTTGGGCTGTGTTCTGTACCCATGCGGGATATATCAGTTTCTCTTCTCTCATCCCCACTTTTAAATGGACCAAAATGTCTGGTACTCTATCTGACACTTAAAATATTTCAGCATAGTTGTTACATAGTATATCTGTAACCATTATTAGTTCTTTATTGACTAGAAAGATAATTTACACTCTAATGGTTAACTTATTTAGAAGAAGTAGTAAGTTCATCTATTAAGAAATGGCTGACATTTTTGACTCTCCTCAAATTCCATTTTGGGCTATAATTAATTAAGTGGATCCTATACCATCCAGATTAGATAAGTGTTCCAGCCTTCACTCCCCTTGGGATGTGTATAGTTAAGGTGATGTAGTTTGAAAATCAAGACACAAGATTTAAATCTAGGATGTGATCATCAACAGAACTACCTAGTAGTAAATACAGAAATAAAATTACATATCTGTTTCAAGAGAAAAGATTTCCAAAATTCAGAGTATTTGAGTAGTCTTAAGTATGGTTATAGTTATAGCAGTTTTCTTGTATTATTTGGACTCCATTCCTATATAATTTGTCTATTGTCTTTTTTTTCAGTGAACATTGTCTTTTTTGGCAGCTAAAACCACATGCACTTGATGCACATATTTAGTGTTTCCTTTTTTGTAGTAACAATTCATTATAATCATGGTTTACATTTGTGAATTTCTTGGATGTTTTATTTCTGAATTAAAAGGTTTGTCACTGAAAGGACCTGTTAGTGTAATGGACTACTCTCAACCACAAGATGGCATTCCTAACATAATTTGTCTTTGCTGATAATACTCTGCTTCATTTTCTGGGAGAACTCCCTCCAAAAGAAACATATTGCAGGTTGTCAAGAAAAAAATTGTGAAAGTTTAATGAGCAGAAATGATTTGTTTAAAAATTTAAAAATTAAACCAACTATGGTAACTTTGGATTTCCAGCTTCTAAAAAGTACATTCTAAAACCAAAATTTGAAAACCAAGAGCAGTTACAAGAAAATAATGGAAGATTCAAAATTCACTTACTCATGTATGTCTTAGTTATTTTATCATNTAAAAATTTAAAAATTAAACCAACTATGGTAACTTTGGATTTCCAGCTTCTAAAAAGTACATTCTAAAACCAAAATTTGAAAACCAAGAGCAGTTACAAGAAAATAATGGAAGATTCAAAATTCACTTACTCATGTATGTCTTAGTTATTTTATCATTTGCTTTTAAGGATAAGTGTTTTAGTAACCGATATGTTTAGAAAATAAATGTAAATTTTCCTGTGTGTATGAGAATGCACTGTTTTTCTGAAAGTGGGAGGCACAGTTTTCTTGTTTTTAAAACATGATTTTTGTCCACGAGACTGTAGTGAAGGAGACAACATGTAAAATTGAATCAGGTTCAACATAGAAGAGTTATTGTAAGACAGTTCATGAGTAAGTAAAAAGTAAGGGATACCATCAAGAGCTGTCGGATTACCATGGGCCAATTAGAAAAGGTGTCACAGAAGACACAGAAGCTGCTGTGAGTCCTGAAGGATGGCAAGATTTTCTAGGTGAAAAGGAAGGGGAAGTACATTCTAGGTAGACAAGGGAAATAGGTACAGTGAGTTGTTCAAGAGAGCACATTCCTTTATCTCCAGTTCATTTGTTTTCTTATTTCATGCTTTCACTTTTTCTCAGTACCAAGTCTAGCCCTTCCCTCTCAGCTGATGACCTTGCCTCAGTCAAGAGGAAATAAGCCATCAGTGAAGACATGGCTTCCTGTCACCAAGTGTCTAAGTCTGCTGTACTGTTTCCTCCTCACCTGCTCCTCCTGGATTGGATAGGGTGATATTCCTTCAGGTGTGTCTTGGCTTCTGCTCCTGTCAGAATACTCCCGTCACTTGCTTCATC
>SJXQ01003914.1:35867-119072 GCA_006408695.1 Aepyceros melampus | reverse complement strand
AGCATCCGAGTCTTTTCCAATGAGTCAACTCTTCGCATGAGGTGGCCAAAGTACTGGAGTTTCAGCTTTAGCATCATTCCTTCCAAAGAAATCCCAGGGCTGATCTCCTTCAGAATGAATTGGTTGGATCTCCTTGCATTCCAAGAGACTCTCAAGAGTGTTCTCCAACAGCACAGTTCAAAAGCATCAATTCTTCGGTGCCCAGCCTTCTTCACAGTCCAACTCTCACATCCATACATGACTGCTGGAAAAACCATAGCCTTAACTAGACAGACCTTAGTTGACAAAGTAATGTCTCTGTTTTTGAATATACTATCTAAGTTGGTCATAACTTTTCTTCCAAGGAGTAAGCATCTTTTAATTTCATGGCTGCAGTCACAATCTGCAGTGATTTTGGAGCCCAAAAAAATAAAGTCTGACACTGTTTCCACTGTTTCCCCATTTATTTCCCATGAAGTGATGGGACCAGATGCCACGATCTTTGTTTTCTGAATGTTGAGCTTAAGCCAACTTTTTCACTCTCCACTTTCACATTCATCAAGAGGCTTTTTAGTTCCTCTTCACTTTCTGCCATAAGGGCAGTGTCATCTGCATATCTGAGGTTATTGATATTTCTCCTGGCAATCTTGATTCCAGCTTGTGTTTCTTCCAGTCCAGCATTTCTCATGATGTACTCTGCATAGAAGTTAAGTAAGCAGAGTGACAATATACAGCCTTGACGTACTCCTTTTCCTATTTGGAACCAGTCTGTTGTTCCATGTCCAGTTCTAACTGTTGCTTCCTGACCTGCATACAGATTTCTCAAGAGGTGAGTCAGGTGGTCTGATTGTTAATCATGTTAATTGTGTTTTACGCTATACTCTTATTACAAAACAGGAAGAATCATAGACATAGAACAGGTAGTTTCCAGAGCATAGCGGTAGGGGGATAAGTGAAATAGGTGAGAGAGAATAAGAGGTACAAACTTCCAGTTACAAAATAAATGTCACAGGGATGTAATGTACAGAGTGAAGAAAATGCTCAAGAATAGTTTGATATCTTTGTATGGTAACAGATGGCAACTAGAGCTATTGTGGTGATCAGTTTGAAATGTATAGAAATATCAAAGTGCTGCACTGTGCCCCATAAGCTGTCATAGTATCGTAGGCCAATTATATTTTTAAAAAACACTAACAGTCAAATTCACAGAGAGATTAGATTTGTGGTTCCTAGAAGTGGGAGTGGGGGAGGAGGAGTTAGAAGAAGGTGATAGAAAGGCGCAAACTTTCAGGTATTATAAAGAAAAAAGAAAAAAAAATTCTAAGTTTTAAAACTTCCACAGCAGAGGTGGCTGATGTCCATGATGTAAACTGATAACTATTTACTATTTTACATTATTATCATTCCAAGATCTTGGGTTTGAAAAGTGAAAGTGGGAAAGTGTTATTCGCTCAGTTGTGTCCAACTCTTTGCAATTCCATGGACTGTAGACTGCCAGGCTTCTATATCCAAGGAATTCTTCAGGCAAGAATATTGAAGTAGGTAGCCATTCCCTTCTGCAGGGTTTAAGGAAGTGTTAAAAAGAGTCCCAACATTAACTTGTGACTACAGGGAAGAATTCTTTTCTCTGCTTTGGCATTCTAAAACATTGCTGGGAAGGAATGGAATTCCTTTTTCTGGTAGGTTCCTCACTTTTTTTTTTTTTGTCTTTACATCAGTACTTTCATTCCCCCTCAGTACACAATCTGATATTGTATAGGTGTTTGGTAGTATACTCAGGGGTTAGCCAGAAGTACAGTGTTCCACCAGAACCTCGCCATTTCATAGGTTCTAGAAGTAAAGCCAAAGTGTTCTAGCTTAAAAGTCAGTGGAGGCTTTTATATGTCTTTTAGTTCAATTATTCACATGATTTTCTTTAGGGTGCTGTTTAGGCCAGTCTCTACATCATTCTGCAGCATTTACCTTTTACATTTCATTGTTGGCAATTTTTCTGGCTCTATTCCAAATACTAAATCCTATACAATTTATATGATCTCTTAACCTCTCATGGCTCATTACTGACATCTATGTGGATTCTGTAACTTTGACCTGTGGTGATACATGGGAAGAAGATTCACTTCTAAGCTTTGCGAATTATATAATATAACAGCCTGATGTTGCCAACATTAATACAAAGTACCTCAGTGTGATGGTATGGTAGGGACCACTTTTTCCCCAAAGCTAGATAATAAACAAAAATTCATCCTTAGTGCTTGCAATTCAAATAGGCCATTCACTACCATCTGGACAAGACTCTGTAATGTTCTCTGAGGCAAAATATTCTTACAAAATATTTGTGCAAAATAGCACAACTCAGCTTTTCCATTATGTAAAGCCTGTCTTAGTAGTAACGTGTTTCTCCAAATAAAAAGTAAGTGTAACTACTTAAAAGTATTTTAATTCCTTCATTCCTAGTTCTCCCCCTTTCTCTATTTTTTTATCCTTGGAAAGCATGCATGGTGCCTGAAGGCACAACAGCCATCTTATAACCATACACTGATAATATACATATTATAATTACTCCCAATGTTCTGCTTCTCTTATGTCATTTTGTTGTTGTTCAGTGACTAAGTTGGTCTCACCAACTTTTGAGACCCCATGGATTGCAGCACGGCAGGCTTCTCTTTTCTTCACTATCTCCTGGAGTTTGCTCAAAGTCATGTCCATTGAGTTGGTGGTGCTATCTAACCATCTCAAATTCTTCTTTTGCCTTCAATCTTTCCCAGCACCAGAGTCTTTTCTAATGGGTTAGCTCTTCACATCAGGTGGCCAAAGTATTTGAGCTTCAGCTTTAGTATCAGTCCTTCCAATGAGTATTCAGGGTAGATTTCCTTTAGGATTTGCTGGTTTGATCTCTTTGTTGTCCAAGGGACTCTCAAGAGTCTTCTCCAGGATCACAGTTCAATTCAAAGTCATGTCCATTGAGTTGGAGGTGCTATCTAACCATCTCAAATTCTTCTTTTGCCTTCAATCTTTCCCAGCACCAGAGTCTTTTCTAATGGGTTAGCTCTTCACATCAGGTGGCCAAAGTATTTGAGCTTCAGCTTTAGTATCAGTCCTTCCAATGAGTATTCAGGGTAGATTTCCTTTAGGATTTGCTGGTTTGATCTCTTTGTTGTCCAAGGGACTCTCAAGAGTCTTCTCCAGGATCACAGTTCAAAAACATCAGTTCCTCAGCATTCAGCCTTCTTTATAGTCCAACTCTCACATCTTCACATGACTATTGTGAAAGCCATAGCTTTGGCTATGCTTACCATTGTCAGCAAAGTGATGTCTCTGCTTTTTAATGTGCTAGGTTGATCATAGATGCATGCAAAACTATACTGACTGTCCCATGTGATCGAATCTGGATGGGAATGACATGTGTCACTTTCAGGCGAGGCAATGTAAAACCTGTGTGCCACTGTCTTGTGTCTTTCTTCATTTGGTCTCCATAGTTGGGGACCATGGAAGCATTGTGCCAAGATGGCTGAACCAAGAAGTCACATAGTTTAGACTATTTTTTCATTGTATGGATCAAAGCCACCACGAAGATTTACTTGAATAGACAATGGGCTTTGCACAACCAAAATACACTTTGATTGTGTTGAACCTTTATGGACAGGCATTTGTAAATATCACAGCATCTTCTAGTTTATTCTAAGCAATAACAGTGGCAAGCACAGGGAGATGGTCTATGAACAAAGATGGTATAATAAAACTATTAAAATAGCCCTGCTTCAAAAAGTATGTGAGCTTCAGTAGTAGCCCTCAGTGTGGATTACCTTTCCCCAGAACTCCTATTGAGTGCAAAAAAGAAAAAAGGAAAAAAAGAAAAAGAAAAAAAAACAAAGAAAAACACTATTAGTTAAGTGACTCAGTTATTTTTGTTTCTATTTGTTTTATTTTGAAACTGAAAGCATTCTAAATTAATTATATATTTATATATGTTTCCTACTAAACAATACAACATAACACGCAAATATCTTATTTACTTGCTCCTGAATTCCTAAATGCTGTCTTCACCCCGGTGATGACCCAGGCAAATAACTCAAGTCTTATTGCCATTAGAGGATACTTTGGACGAGATGATCCTGACCACATCACTGAAATTCGAGAAATCTCTTCTCACTTCATAGCGTAGTCTTCCTTGTTTTAAAATAGCCGTGCATCACTGTTTTCACTATTTGGAAAGCACGGAGAAAAAAATTGCTCAAAATATGAAACCTCTGCACCTATTTTGAATAATAAGATTCTTCAATGTGGGAAAAAAAATCCACATTCTACTTTCCTTTATGCTAGACTAATGTGTGCTTTGTTATTTTCACTAGATAAATGCAGGAACTATCAAAGCACAAACTTGCAAGAAAAAATAAACTGTTTGTTCCTTCTTTTACTGTCTCAGATCCAACAGCTTTTCAATTCAGTTTCCATTTATTAGAACATTGGAAATTACTTATTGGAATTTCTTAGTGTTCTTTTATAAGCCCAATGAACAGGTGTAATTGTGTTTGGTAGATCAATTCATCCATTGCACCTTGAAAATATTCCAGAGTTATCAAATAACAGTAAATAGCCTAGTTGTTTAATTATATCAAGTAAATTTATGCCTTTTGATAGAAGTGATCAATTCAAAATGAAATAAAAAATCTTACAAGTTGGACAATCTATCCAATTAGTTAGATTTTTTTTCCCAAAATTCACATTTCAAATTAAAGTGCATAAATCCATCACCTGTACAACCTACTGATACTCTTATCAACATAATGCATGTTAGCAACTACATTATTAAAATTCTACCAAAGACTAAAATGGAGAGGACAGGCCTGAATAATCATTTAACATTAATTCTAATGACAAATGTTTCCATTGCAATAGGGAATTTTTCCTATTATTTTATTTTCACCTCTACAAAGAAGTACCTTGAACTATTCTAATCAACCATGTGTACATCAGTGTAGTACTTCAAAATGTCTCCATTATTAAGATGCAAGAGTGTCCATTTATCTTTCTCTTGACTATCACCGTTTATAGTAAAAAGACACCACACAAAATGTAAAACATGCTATTCAATTCAGCAAATATATATTAAAAATTGATTAGTGACCAATACTGAGATTTTTAATGCTCCCTGGGTAATATTGATATCATTATCATATACCTTTCTACACTGAACTTTTCAATTTAAATTACTTAAATCATTTTTATGAGAATATATTCTATTTCTTAACTACTGCTATTCTGTGAACAATAACAGTACTGTTTTCTTTATACACATGATGTCTTATCCAGTTGCTTTTATGCAGTAAGAATCTTGAAAGTATCTGTTGAAAGAATAATGAATTTTTGTGTTTTTATATTGATATCCAAATGAAGAGGAAGAAATGTAAAAGAGGAATGTGGGATATAATTAAAGATTCCAGTTGCATGGGATAGCTGTTTAATTGAGGGAGTAAATATCAAAAGATAAAGTAAGGAGATATTTTTAACATGAAGCTTCAAGAATGCTATGGGGTAGTGGCATTAATACCTACCATTTCCTTATGTGGTCTTCCCTGGTATCTCAGCTGGTAAAGAATCCCTCTGCAATGCAGGAGACCCTGGTTCAATTCCTGGGTCAGGAAGATTCCCTGGGGAAGGGATAGGTTACCTACTCCAGTATTCTTGGGCTTTCCTGGTGGCTCAGATAGTAAAGAATCTGCTTGAAATGTAGGAGAACTGAGTTATATCCCTGGATTTGGACAATTCCATGGAAAAGGGAATGACTACCCTCTCCAGTATTCTTGCCCAGAGAATCATCATGGATGGGGGAGCCTGATGGGCTACAGTCCCTGGGGTCACAAAGAGTAGGAAAAGACTGAGCAACTGAGCACAGTGCACACTGTCTTATGAGTTGAGCTGACTCTGAAGCCAAGAACTGTTTAATATGACTCCATCCAAACAGCAAACTTTAAAACATGAGTTAATGTTCATTCATTTTGATTCTCTTGCTTGCTCAGTCATTCAGTCATGTATGACTCTTTGCAACCACATGGATTATAGCCCACCAGGCTCTTCTGTCCATGGCATTTTCCAAGCAGACTACTGAAGTGAGTTACCATTTCTTTCTCCAGATGTATTAGTCACCCAGTTGTATCCAGCTATTTGTGGCCCCATAGACTATAGCCCATCAAGCTCTTACGTCAATTGAATTTTCCAAGCAAAACTACTAGAGTGTGTTGCCATTCCCTTCTCCAGGGGATCTTCCAGACCCATGGATGAAACCCAGGTTTCCTGCACTGTAAGCAGATTCTTTACCATCTGAGCCACCAGGGAAGCACAGTTTTCATCAAGTAGAGATAAAAATATGATCAGACAAAGGGACTGTATCTTTGGAAGTGAGAAATAGATTTAAGGGACTAGATCTGATAGAGTGCCTGATGAACTATGGACAGAGGTTCATGACATTCATTTTATAGGAGACAGGAAAAAGATCATCCTCAAGAAAAAGAAATGCAAAAAAGCACAATGACTGTCTGAGAAAGTCTTACAAATAGCTGAGAAAAGGAGCAAAAAGCAAAGGAAAAAAAGGAAAGATATAAGCATCTGAATGCAGAGTTCCAAAGAATAGCAAGGAGACATAAGAAAGCCTTCCTCAGCGATCAATGCAAAGAAAGAGGAAAACAATAGAATGGAAAAGACTAGTGATCTCTTAAAGAAAATTAGAGATACCAAGGGAACATTTCATGCAAAGATGGGCTCAATAAAGGAAAAAAATTTGTAGGGATCTAACAGAAGAAGAAGATATTAAGAAGAGGTGCCAAGAATACACAGAAGAACTGTACAAAAAAGATCTTCATGACCCAGATAATCACGATGGTGTGAACACTCACCTAGAGCCAGACATCCTGGAATGTGAAGTCAAGTGGGCCTTAGGAAGCAGCACTATGAACAAAGCTAGGAAATGGCAACCCACTCCAGTGTTTTTTCCTGGAGAATCCCAGGGACAGGGGAGCCTGGTGGGCTGCCGTCTATGGGATCGCACAGAGTCAGACACGACTGAAGTGACTTAGCAGCAGTAGATGTGATGGAATTCCAGTTGAGCTATTTCAAACCCTGAAAGATGATTCTGTGAAAGTGCTGCACTCAATATGCCAGCAAATTTGGAAAACTCAGCAGTGGCCACAGGACTGGAAAAGGTCAGTTTTCAATCCAATCCCAAAGAAAGGAAATGGCAAAGAATGCTCAAACTACCACAGAGTTGCACTCATCTCACATGTTAGGAAAATGATTTAAAATTCTCCAAGCCAGATTTCAGCAACACATGAAACCATGAACTTCCAGATGTTCAAGCTGGTTTTAGAAAAGTCACAGGAATCAGATATCAAATTGACGACATCCGCTGGATCATCAAAATAGCAAGAGAGTTCCAGAAAAAACATCTATTTCTGCTTTATTGACTATGTGAAAGCCTTTGACTATGTGGATCACAATAAACTGTGAAAAATATGAAAGAGATGAGAATGTCAGACCACCTGACCCGCCTCTTGAGAAATCTGTATGCAGGTCAGGAAGCAACAGCTAGAACTGGACATGAAACAAGAGAGTGGTTCCAAATAGGAAAAGGGGTACATCAAGGCTGTATACTGTCACCCTGCTTATTTAACTTCTATGCAGAGTACATCGTGAGAAATGCTGGGCTAGAGGAAGCACAAGCTGGGATCAAGATTGCCAGGAGAAAGATCAATAACCTCACATATGGAGATGACACAACCCTTATGGCAGAAAGTGAAGAACTAAACAGCCTCTTGATGAAAGTGAAAGAGGAGAGTGAAAAAGTTGACTTAAAGTTCAACATTCAGAAAACAAAACAAATCACTTCATGGGAATTAGATGGGAAAACAGTGGAAACAGTGGCTGACTTTATTTTTATCAGCTCCAAAATCACTGCAGGTGGTGATTGCAGCCATGAAATTAAAAGACAGTTACTCCTTGGAAGGAAAGTTATGACCAACCTAGATAGCATATTTAAAAGCAGAGACATTACTTTGTCAACAAAGGTCCATCTAGTCAAGGCTATGGTTTTCCCAGTGGTCATGTATGGATGTGAGAGTTGGACTGTGAAGAAAGCTGAGCCCTGAAGAATTGATGCTTTTGAACTGTGGTGTTGGGGAAGACTCCTGAGAGTCCCTTGGACTGCAAGGAGATGCATCCAGTCCATTCTAAAGCAGATCAGTCCTGGGTGTTCATTGGAAGGACTGATGCTGAAGCTGAAACTCCAATACTTTGGCCACCTGATGCAAACAGCAGACTCATTTGAAAAGACCCTGATTCTGCGATGAATTGAGGGCAGGAGGAGGAGGGGACGACAGAGTATAAATGGTTGGATGGCATCATCGACTCAACGGATGTGGGTTTGGCTGGACTCCTGGAGTAGGTGATAGACAGGGAGGCCTGGCGTGCTGCAGTTCATGAGGTTACAAAGAGTCGGACACTACTGAGCGACTTAACTGAATTGAAAGAAAATTAATGAAGAAAGCTCAATCCATCAAAAGATGAATGGATAAAGAAACTGTGATATACATACAGTGAAAGTTTATTAAGTTGCTATTTGGCACCCCACTCAGGCACTCTTGCCTGGAAAATTCCATGGACAGAGGGGCCTGGTAGGCTGCAGTCCATGGGGTCGCTGAGAGTTGGACACGACTCAGTGACTTCACTTTCACTTTTCACTTTCATGCATTGGAGAAGGAAATGGCAACCCATTCCAGTGTTCTTGCCTGGAGAATCCCAGGGACGGCAGAGCCTGGTGGGCTGCCGTCTATGGGGTCTCACAGAGTCGGACACAACTGAAGTGACTTAGTAGCAGCATTAGGATATTAATAGAACTTGAAAGCATTATGCTAAGTGAAATGCCAGACAAAGAAAGAAAAATATTCTGTGATCTCACATGCATGTAGAACCTGAAAAAAAACTGAACTTGTAGCAAAGCAAGATTGATGGTTGCCAGAGGCTGAGAGGTGGTAGAAATATATGAGGCTGGTCTAAAAGTACAAACTTCCAGTTATAAAATGAATATGTTCTGCAAATCTAATGTACAGAGTGATGACTATAGGTAACAATACTTTATTATATATTTGAATAATGTTAAAAATTGTATTTTCAATGTTCTTCACCACACATGCCAAAAAAAAAAACCTCTCAAAATGGTAATTGTGTGAGGCGACATGTGTTAAGTAACCTCATTATAGTGATAATTTCACAATGTATATGTAATAATTGCATATGCATAATATAATGTATAATTATGCACAATGCATAATTTCACCATACATAGCATATGAAGACATGGTACACCTTAAATTTACACAATCTTATATGTCATTTATATATTAATAAAACTGGGAAAAAAAACAAATAAGGTAGCACAAGGGAAGGAAAAAAAATCTTGAAATCATGACAATGGTAATCTTTGGAGGAAAAGAAGAGGACCTGAAAAAGGTTTTTATCATCCTGATGTTCTATTTCTTGATGTAGATTGCATTTAATGGGGTGCTTACTTAATGATAATTTATCTGCACAATTATTGTGCACTTTTCTCTATTAATGAATTTACTATCTAAATTATATTTTAAAAGAGGATATAGAGGAAGAGAACGTCCCAGGTGGCTCAGTGGTAAAAAAATATCTGTCTGCCAACTCAGAAGACTCAGAAGATGCTGGCTCAATCTCTGCATCAGAAAGATTCCCTGGAGGAGGAAATGGCAACTCACTCCAATATTCTTACCTGGAAAATTCCATGGACAGAAGAGACTTGTGGGCTGCAGTCCATGGGGCAACAAAGAGTCAGAGAAGACTGAGTGAGCACATGGAGAAATATGCATTTTTAAGGTAAAAGATCAATAATTTAGTTTTAAATATGCTGAAATTGAAATGTCAGTCCTAAAGAAGCCTAGTAAATAATTAGGTATATATGATCACAGGTCAGCAAAATATACTAGTGCAGGGATTAAGATCTTTTTATAGTTACCAAGATAACATTCCATTAGAAATGATGAAGTGGTTAAGAATTTATGATGAGGAGGCATGGCCAGAACAAAGCCTTGGAATGCAATCAGACATGCAATTAGTACAAAGAGCCTTTTTATTTGGAACTATCATCAATGTATCTCCTAAAATTATGAGAAGGCAAGATGAGCAGTCAGGCACAAAATTTAGCCAGTTGAGAGTAATGTTTCAACATCCGTTTTCAGTGATTTACTCTCTTTTTAAACTGAAGTATAGTTGATTTACAATGTTATGTTAGTTTCCAATGTACAGTAAAGTTATTTTTATATATATATATATATATATTCTTTCTCAGATTATTTTCCCATATAGGTTATTACAAAGTATTGACTATAGTTCCCTGTGTTACAAAGTATGTCCTTGTTTATATATATATTACTCCCAAATTCCTAATTTATCCCTGCCCCCACACACACCATGCTTCCCCTTTGGTAACTGTAAGTTATTTTCCTATGTTTGTGAATCTGTTTCTGTTTTGTAAACGCTCATTTGTATCCTTTTTTTCCCAATTCTACATATAAGTGATATCATATGATATTTGTATTTCTCTGCCTTAATACTTAGTATGATAATCTCTAGGTGCATCCATGTTGTTGTGCATGAGATTATTTCATTCTTTTTTATGGTTGAGTAGTATTCTATTTTCATATGAGTATATATGAGTTGAGTTGAGTGCTAATTTACTCAATTGTGTCTGACTCTTTGCAACCCCATGGACTGTACCCACCAGGTTCCTCTGACCACGGAATTCTCCAGGCAAGAATACTAGAGTAGGTAGCCATTCCCTTTTCCAGGGGTACTTCCCAACCCTGGGATTGACCCAGGTCTCCTGCATTGCTGGCAGATTCTCTACCCTCTGATTCACCAGATGGTGTGTATACACACACACACACACACACACACACACACACATATACATATATCACATCTTATTTATCTATTCATCTCTTCATGGCCATTTAGGTTGTTTCCAGGTCCATGTCTTGTCATGTATTTGGAGAAAAGTGAAAGTGAAGTTGCTCAGTCATGTCTAACTCTTTGCAACCCCATAGACTGTAGCCTACCAGGTTCCTCTGACCATGGGATTTTCCATACAAGAATACTTGAGTGGGTTGCCATTTCTTTCTACAGATCTTTCCAACCCAGTGATTGAACCAGGGTTTCCCGCATTGTAGGCAGACATTTTACCATCTGCACCAACAGGGACTGGCTTTGGAGAAGACTGTAATTCAGAAAGAAATATGCACTTCAATGATTATCTAATATTGACTATTGACAAGTATTTTTCTTGTAGAAGTTATGGAAAGAGAAATTTCTTAAGAAGGTGGGATTGGTAAACATACTGCATTGGATGCTCTGAGGCATGATCCAAATTGGCTTCAAAAGTTAAGAACTTTTTTCTCTAGTAGCTGGAAGCGCTATGGACAGGCAATCCTGTGCCTGAGCCCTTTATAAGGATTCCCTAGTTGAACAGCACTGTCTCAACCAAGTTCATATATCCTTCCATACATCTGCACACACTGACTGACAGTGTAAAACTCTAGGCTTTGTGTCCTAATTCAGGGCAAGTCTGAAAAATCATGTCAATTTCAGGACTCCCCATTGGGCTGGCTTAAACCTCCGATGACAGCTCAACTTTTCTTTCCCCCTAATCCTGCTTCTTTTTCCCAGGATATCCCCAAGAACATTCTGCATGTAAATCTACATCTCAGAATCTATTCTCAAGGAATCTTTATTGTCCAGTGCTGCAGGTATATGGTGTAAAATATATTTTAAGTGACAAAGTAGTCTTTAATGAATTTTTAGCACAGTTTCAGTGATGTAATGGTGTGAGGCAGATAAAAGTAGAAAAAGTTAAGTAACAGGGTAGAAAGAAGGATGAGAGTGGAATTTTGTCTCTAAAGAGTCACAGTATTGTGGAATCTAAAGAATCATGTAAGGGGATAAATTTAGATAGAATGTAAAAACAATTACACTACATAAAGAAGAAATGGAGACAAAGATAAAGGTTAAGTTGTTTAGAAAGTCCTAATGGAATTACTTCATTTTTCCTGTGGTGAATAAAATAGTCAAAAGCTCCCCGAGGGAAGAAGAATATGGTTAGACTTGTTTGTTTGTTTTTAGTTACTGAACTAAAGAATAGAATAAGGCAAATATTTATATGGGTCCAAATATTTATGTTGGTCTAATTGCAGGGAGGACCATAGGAATGCAAGTGGGCTAAGAGGTTGAAATTGCTTGTAAATGAGAATTTAAAACTATAGACTAATAATTCTATACTGAATAAAGAAATATATTAAGGAAAGAGGGGCTGCTGGACCAAAGCAAAGAAAGGAAGGGAGTTAGACACTATAAGTAAAGCAATTATTGAGATTATTGTTCAGTCAGTTGCTAAGTTGTATCCTACTCTTTGCAAACCCATGAACTGCAGCACATCAGGCTTCCCTGTCCTTCACTGTCTCCCAGAGTTTGCTCAAACTCATATCCATTGAGCTGGTGATGCCATCCTACCGTCTCATACTTTGTCACTCCTTCTCTTCTTGTCCTCAACTTTCCCTTAATCTTTCCCTTACTAAAGCATTAGTAATGTAGGCTAAAGGATATAAGAAAATAGGATACAGTCAGAAAATGGGTTATTATCCGAAGCAAAGAGTAAGAGAGCTTGTGCTCGAAAGACTACAGTCAGTGTGATAGAGTAATTAGATATGATAGAAGCACAATGATTCCAGATGATAACAAGATACAGGGCATTGTTTACAGAAAAGCCCCCAAAATTGCACATGTTAAAAAACTGAAAGGCTAGAATTTTCTATAGGTCATCTCCAAAAGTGTTGAAATCATTTTTTAGTAAAAACACGCACAACAATTGCTAAACCAGGTGTCTTTAAAAATATTTTATTTTGAAAAAATCTGTCTGTAAACATTTTAGAGAGCAGTTTAATGATCTCTTGAATATATTTTACCTAGGTTCACCATATATTAATATTTTGACATAATCTTCTTATAATTCTTATCATTTGCTGAATTTTTGAGACTATATTGTAGTCATTCAGGTCAGTTCAGTTCAGTCGCTCAGTCATGTCCTACTCTGCAATCCGATGAATCACAGCACGCCAGGCCTTCCTGTCCATCACCAACTCCTGGAGTTCACTCAGACTCACGTCCATTGAGTCCGTGATGCCATCCAGCCATCTCATCCTCTGTCGTCCCCTTCTCCTCCTGCCTCCAATCCCTCCCAGCATCAGGGTCTTTTCCAATGAGTCAACTCTTCACATGAGGTGGCCAAAGTACTGGAGTTTCAGCTTTAGCATCATTCCTTCCAAAGAAATCCCAAAGTTGATATCCTTCATAATGGACTGGTTGGATCTCCTTGCAGTCCAAGGGACTCTCAAGAGTCTTCTCCAACACCACAGTTCAAAAGCATCAATTCTTCGGAGCTCAGTCTTCTTCACAGTCCGACTCTCACATCCATACATGACTACAGGAAAAACCATAGCCTTGACTAGACGGACCTTAGTCGGCAAAGTAATGTCTCTGCTTTTGAATATACTATCTAGGTTGGTCATAACTTTCTTCCAAGGAGTAAGCGTCTTTTAATTTCATGGCCACAGTCACCATCTGCAATGAGTTTGGAGCCCCCCAAAATAAAGTTTGACACTGTTTCCACTGTTTCCCCATCTATTTCCCATGAAGTGATGGGACCAGATGCCACGATTTTCGTTTTCTGACTGTGGAGCTTTAAGCCAACTTTTTCACTCTCCTCTTTCACTTTCATCAAGAGGCTTTTGAGTTCCTCTTCACTTTCTGCCATAAGGGTGATGCCATCTACATATCTGAGGTGATTGATATATCTGCTGGCAATCTTGATTCCAGCTTGTGTTTCTTCCAGTCCAGTGTTTCTCATGATGTACTCTGCATATAAGTTAAATAAGCAAGGTGACAATATACAGCCTTGACGTACTCCTTTTCCTATTTGGAACCAGTCTGTTGTTCCATGTCCAGTTCTAACTGTTGCTTCCTGACCTGCATATAGGTTTCTCAGGTGTATAGTCTCTTTTTGAATCAGAACAAGTCTCAAAAAAATTTTGGTCTTTAATAGATTTCATTTTTTACAATTATAGACTGGTGTGTTTATGTATGTGACTAGGACTGTTTTATCATGACTATAATCAATACATTTTACATTTTAGGCAAGATCATCACATTCTGCCAGGTGATATTTTATACAAGTTTTGAAAAAAACATTTATATTGAGTAATGAAGTATGTCACACAAGACACTTAGAACTAGGAATTGAACTGGAGAGTCTTAAGCCTATTACCAAGGGTCTGACCACTAACTGTAGATGCTGCTGCTGCTGTCACTTCAGTTTGTCTGACTTTTGCAACCCCATGGACTGTAGCCAGTCAGGCTCCTCTGTCCATGGGATTCTCCAGGAAAGAATACTGGAGTGGGTTGTTATTTCCTCCTGCAGGGAATTTTCCCAACCCAGGAATTGAACCCAGGTCTCAAGCATTGTAGGGATTCTTTACCACTGAGTCACAGAAGGAAGGTCGGTGGTAAACACAAGGTTGTGTGTTATCCTAGCTGGCCGATCTTTGAAATAAAACATTGCCAGTTACTCAATCACATCTCCTGGACATGGCAGATCAAAGTGAATGCTACCATCCATATGCTGGGCCCATCCCATCTCTTGTCTTTTGTTGGTTAAAATTTGTGGCAAGGTTCAATTTTCCTGGACTTCTGAGTAGAGTTACCTGGCCCACATAGGCAGATCCCAGACATCATGGTATGGGTTTCCATCTGCATCTAGAAGGGATGAAAGGAGTCAAGCTTCCCTGGATCCTGCCATGGCACAAGGGGATCCATGACACAGTGTCATTTTCACCCTCAAGGAGGTGTAATATTCCACGGTGTTAGGAACTGGGAGGATGTGGAGCCAGGTTACACTCAAGAAGTGCATAGACTGGGTCCAGTGCAGGAATACTGAAGACCAGAATGGATAATACAGCCTTTTTCAACAGGTATAACCTGCCTAGGTTCTTCTGAAGTATTGGTCTTCTATTTGGAGCCAGACTTCTGAATCCCAGGTGAGCAGCTATGTGATTCTAGAAAACCTTGTTTCTGAACTTGTCAAATAGGGCAAACACATTTACCCCACATAGATGTAATAATTGAATCAAAATTGAATTAAAAACATTTTTTAAGTAGCACAGAGCTCCATATTAATGTCAGGGGCTGCTCTCACAAGTAAAAGTTGAAGTCATAGACTGAACCAAATACCCTGGCTAGCTTAAATGGTAAGGCAATAGAGTGTGAAGTATTACTTTAACCTCTGCTGCTCAGTAGGTCTCATTTGATGCCTCATTCTCCTGCTTCAAACCACTGCTGAAAGAAAGTCATCCAGGAAGCTCCTCCCCCACAACACCAATACTTTCTTCTCATCCCTCCTCCACAGATTGTGGGTTCGTTAAGGGCAACAACATCTGATTTGCCCACTGTTGTATACCCAGTGTGAAATGTTCTGCCCGTCGCTTAGTAGGTGTTCCCAGACACTATGCATAGAATGAAAACAAAAACAAAAACAAAAAACAAACAAACAAACAAACAAAAAAAGTTCACAAGTATCTCCACATCTTTGCCCAAGGGATTCCCAGTATTTGAAATACTTTCCCACTCCCCTAGGTTACCCAATCTTGGAAGACTTTCCTGACCCTCCCTCCAGTCTTCAATTGCTCTGTCCTCCACTTATAGTGTTTTTTGTCACATCATAGCTGACAGCAGAATGCCAGTGCACAGTGGAATGGTTGTGAACAGTGAAAAGTGGAATGGCTGGTTTTATTATGTGTCTCCTAGTGCGTGCTCAGTCTCTCAGTCATGTCCAACTCTTTGTGACCCCATGAACTGTAGCCCTGACAGGTTCCTCTGTCCATGGGATTTTCCAGGCAGGAATATTGGAGTAAGTTGCCATTTCCTTTTCCAGGGGATCTTCTTGCCTAAGGGATTGAAGTTGCATCTCAAGCATTGGCAGAAGAATTCTTTACTGCTGAGCCACCAGGGATTTAGATGTCTCTTAAATCAGAACCCAAGCTCTTGGAGGGAAGGAGTAGGGTCTAATTCGTGCTTGGGTCCAAACATCTCACTGGCTCAGATGTGTCTCTACAAAGAGTGTGTGAAGTGCCTGGGGTCAGCACTCAGCAGGGAAGAGGTAACTAGGAAATTAGTCTGAAAGCTCATTTGCATAACAGCTGATACTCAAAGAGTGTGTATTTACATGGGGACAAGGGTGCCTGGAGACATGGGGGAAAGAAACTAAGTACACCTTCCTTCGATAAATGAGCTATAGTGTCAGGTTCTCCACTCTCTGTCATGATTCTAGCTAAAAATAGGATTGCTCATGCCTTGGAGGAGGACAAGGTGGGATGCTCAGTCAATCGAAGCACTTGCCAAGTGCTTCGACCTCATCAGCAGAGGCTTGTAGGTGTGGCTTGTGGGGCCAGGGGCAGGTTGTTTCAGAGAAATATAATGTACTACTTCACCACCAACTTGTTGATAATCTCACCTCAGACAGCAACTATAGATGCTATGGATGGCTTATTTATAGTCTGAGATTTTTTTTAATTAATTACTTTTTTATTAAGGATAATTGTTTTACAGAATTTTGCTGTTTTCTGTCAAACCTCAACATGAATCAGCCATAGTTATACATATATCCTATTGCTTTTGAAGCTCCTTCCCATCTCTCCTTGCATCCCTGGAATAAACCCAACTTGATCATGGTATATGAGCTTTTTGATGTGTTGCTGAATTCTGCTTGCCAAATTTTTGTTGAAGATTTTTTCATCTATGTTCATCAGTGATATTGGACTGCCATTTTCTTTTTTTGTGTTTTCTTTGTCTGGTTTCAGTGTCATGGTTCCAGTGTCTGGTTTCAGGGTGATGGTGGCCTTGTAGAATGAGTTTGGAAGTGTTCCTCTGCAATTTTTTGAACGATAGTTTTTCTCTAAATATTTAATATAATTCTCTTGTGAAGCCATCTGGTTCTGGGCTTTTGTTTTTAAGGAGTTTTGTTTTTTTTTTAATCACATTTTCAATTTCAGTACTTGTGATTGGGTTGCTCCTAATTTCTATTTCTTCCTGGTTCAGTCTTGGAAGATTGAGCTTTTCTGAGAATCTGTTCATTTCTTCCAGGTTATCTATTTTATTACCATATAGTTGTTCATAATAGTCTCTTATAATTCTTTGTATTTCTGCTTGTCTGTTGTAACCTCTTTTTCATTTCTAATTTCTTGATTTGATTCTTCTCTTTTTTTCTTGAAAAGTCTGCCTAAGGGTTTGCCAATTTTGTTTATCTTCTCAAAGAATCAGCTTTAATTTTATTAATTTTACTATTGTTTCTTTCATTTCTTTTTCATTTATTTCTGCTTGGATCTTTATGACTCGTTTACTTCTACTAATTTTGGGGTTCTTTTCTTCTTTTTTTCCCAGTTGCTTTAGGTGTAAGGTTAGGTTGTCTGTTCGATGTTTTTCTGGTTTCTTGAGGTAGGATTGTATTTCTATAAACTTCCCTCTTAGAACTGCTCTTGCTGCATCCCAAAGGTTTTGAGTTGTCATGCTTTCATTGTCATTTGTTTCTACAAATTTTTTGATTTCCCTTTTGTTTCTTCAGTAACCTATTGGTTATTTAGAAATGTGTTGCTTAATCTCCATGTGTTTGTATTTCTTAACAGTTTTTTTTTCTTTTAATTAATATGCTAGTCTCATAGCATTGTGGTCAGAGAAGATGCCTGATACAATTTCAATTTTCTTAAATTTACTGAGGTTTGATTTGTGACCCAAGATGTGGTTTATCCTGGAGAATGTTCCATGTACACTTGAGAAAAAGGTGTATTCTTCTGCATTTGGATAAAATGTCCTGAAGATATCAGTGAGCTCCATCTCATCTAAAGTATCATTTAAGACTTGTGTTTTCTTATTAATTTTCTGTTTTGATAATCTCTTCTTTGGCGTGAGTAGGGTTTTAAAGTTTCCTACTCTTATTGTGTTACTGTCAATTTCTCCTTTTATGTCTGTTAGTGTTTGTCCTATGTATTGAGGTGCTCCTATGTTGGGTACATAGATATGTCTGCCTTTTGGATTGATTCCTTGATCATTATGTAGTGCCTTCCTTAGCTCTTATAATCTTTATTTTAAGGTCTATTTTGTCTGATATGAGTATTGCTACTCCAGCTTTCTTTTGCTCCCCATTATCATGGAATACATTTTTCCACCCTCTCACTTTCAGTCTATATGTGTCTTGAGGTCTGAAGTGGGTTTCTTGCAATGTATATCTGGGTCCTGTTTTTATATCTGTTCAGCCAGTCTGTGTCTTTCAGTTGGAGCATTTAATCCATTTGCATTTAAAGTAATTATTGATATATATGTTCCTATTGCCATTTTCTAATGGTTTGGGGTGGATTTTGTAGATCTTTTTTTCTTCTCTTGTATTTCTTGACTATATAAATCCGTTTAACATTTGTTGTAAAGCTGGTTTTGGTACTAAATTGTCTCAACCTTTGTTTGTCTGAAAAGCTTTTTATTTCTCCATCAATTTTGAATGAGATCCTTGCTGGGTACAATAATCTTGATTGTAGATTTTTTTTTTTCTCCTTTTTAGTACTTTAAATATATCCTGTCATTCCCTATGGCCTGCAGAGTTTCTGTTGAAAGACCAGCTGTCAACCATATGGGATTTCCCTGGTATGTTACTTGTTGCTTCTCCCTTGCTGCTTTTAATATTCTTTCTTTGTGTTTAGTCTTTGTTAGTTTGAATAGTATATGTCTTGGCATGTTTCTCCTTGGGTTTATCCTGTATGGGACTCTTTGCGCCTCTTGAACTTGATTAGCTATTTCCTTTTCCATGTTGGGGAAATTTTAAACTATAATCTCTTCTAAATTTTCTGATACCCTTTCTTTTTCTCTTCTTCTTCAGGGACCTTTATAATTAGAATGCTGGCGCGTTTGATATAGTCCTAGAGGTCTCTGAGATTGTCCTCAGCTCTTTTCATTCTTTTTACTTCATTATGCTCTTCAGAAGTTACTTCCACCACTTTATCTTTCAGCTCACTGAATTGTTCTTCTGCTTCAGATATTCTACTATTGATTCCTTCTAGAGTATTTTTAATTTCAATAATTGTGTTGTTTGTCTCTGTATGCTTATTCTTTAATTCTTTCTGGTCTTTTTTATTTGATTCTTGCATTTTCTCTATTTTATTTTCAAAGGTTTTGATCACCTTTACTATCATTTTTCTGAATTCTTTTTCAGGTAATTTTCCTAGTTTTCTCTTCATTTATTTGGACTTCTGTGTTCCTAGTTTGTTCCCTTTTTTGCACAGTATTTCTCTGCCTTTTCTTTCTTTCTTTTTTTTATTTTAAGTTATTGTGTCTGAAGTCTCCTTTTCCTAAGCTTCAAGGAAACTTGAATTCTTTCCTTGAAGAAGGTTGAATTCTTTCTACCTTTTGGTTTCTGCTCTCCTAATGTTGGTCCAGTGGTTTGTGTGAGCTCTATATAGGGTGAGATTTGTGCTGAGTTTTCATCCCTTTGTTTGCTTTTCCTCTGATTGGCAAGGCTGAGTCCTGTCTGCTGATGATTGGGTTTGTATTTTTGTTTTGTTTGTTGTTTAGATGAGGTGTCCTGCACAGGGTGCTTCTGGTGGTTGGGTGATCCAGGTCTTGTATTCAAATGGTTTCCTTTGTGTGAGTTCTCACTATTTGATACTCTTTAGGCTTAGTTCTCCGGTAGTCTAGGTTCTTGGAGTCAGTGCTATCACTCCAAAGCCTCAGGGTTTGGTCTCTGGTCAGGAACAAAGATTCCACAAGTGGCTTATTATGACATTAAGGGAGAGTAGAACAAATATTCAAAAGTGAGAAACCAAAGATGAACCCCAGACAAATGGCAGTTACAAAAGCAGGCCAATAATAATTAAAATAATGGAATATACACATACACCCATGAGCAAAGTGAAAACAGTCCAATAAAAGTAAAGAACAGTAGATTGATCTGGTGAACAAAGGAAATAAAAAATTATATTTACCAGTCAAAAACAAAACTAACTTAAGCATAAACTGGAAAACAAAACCAAATCAAAGTGCCAAGTGGAGAATAAAGCAATGAGAACAAATCTAACAAATACGTTGAGAGGAAAGGAAAGAAAGAAAGAATACATATGCAAAGTTAAATAGAGGTAGATGAAGAAAATTTATATACATTAAATATTAACTGCAAAGGGAAAAGAACAGTAGGAAAGGCAAATGAAGGAATAAATGTAGACAAAAGTAGGTTTAAAATTAAAATTATTAAAAAAAAGAGAGAAAAAAGGAAGAAAGAAAAAGGAGGGGGGAGGAAAACTTCACAGAACTGCAAAAGCCCAGTGTAGAGGCAGAAGTTTATAACAACAATAGAAAGTGTGACTGAATATACACATATACATATACACTCATAAGCAAAATCAAACAGTCCAACAAAAATTAAGCACAATAGATTAACCTGGGAACAAAAGAAACCAAAAATCATATCTACCAGAACAAAACTAATTAAAACACAAACTGGAAAACAAAACTAAAGCTAGGTGCCAATTGAGGCATAAAGCAATGAAAATAAAACTAACAAATATGTTGAGAGGAAAGAAGAAAAAGAAAAGAAAGAAAGAATAGATACGCAAAGTTAAATGGAGGTAAATACAGGAGATTATATATGTTAAAGATTAACTGCAAGGAGGAAAGAACAGTAGGAAAAGCAAACAAAAAGTAATAGCAGGTTTAAAAATTAAAATTAAAAAAAGAGAAAAGAAAGAAAGAAAGAAAAAAAAGATGAAAACTCCACAAAACTGCAAAAGCCCAAAATAGAGGCAGAGGTTTATGACAACAATAAAAAAATGTGACTGAGGAAAAAAAAAAAAAACACTCAAAAACATAATTGGATTTCTTAATGCCAATAAAATCGACCACTACAACAGAGGTGGGGGAAAGGGAAAAAAAATTCCAAAAGAATCTACAGAACAAGTCAAAAATAAGAATAATTAATACTTTTTTTGAGTCTCTGCTGTCAGAGTCCTTTCCCGCGCTGGAAATTACAATCCAGTTTACCTCTCTTGGATGCCCTCCAACACTGTACTGATCTCTGGACCTGCTGTGGGGGCTCCTCAGATTTTCGTCAGGTCCTATTCCTGTGTGTTCTTGCCTCCAATGTCCACAGCTATCAGAGCTACTGAGTTTTCTTTTGTGGGAGCTCTCAATGATCTTATATATATTCCACAGACACAAAGTCTGCTTAGTTGATTTAATCTGCAGCTTGTACAGCTGGTGGGAATGTTTTGGGTCTTCTTCCTTAACTACATTGCCCCTGGGCTTCAATTTTGATTTTATTTCCACCTCTGCATGTGAGTCATCCACTGGGGTTTGCTATGAGGCTCACCTGCAGGACTTGGATTTGCTTCTGTGAGGGCCAGATGTGGAAGTGGTGCAGCTGCTTGGGTTGCAGTGGTTCTGGCAGCAACATGTACTCAGGGTAATTGGCAGCTAGGGAAGCAGGAAATATAGTGCTCTAGAAGGGTATGGCAACCAGTATTGGCCAATACGCTCCAGTATTCTTACCTAGAGAAACCCCTTTCTGACAGAGAAGCCTGGCAGGCCACAGTATACAGGATCACAAAGAGTCGGACAGGACTGAAGTGACCCAGCACGCATAAACACAACTTTTTTTTTTTTTTTTCCTGTGGCAGCTCAGCTCTTCCCCAGTGAGAGTTGAGCGTTAAGGTGGTGCAGCTACTTGGCTTGCAGGGACCCTGGTGGCACCAAGTGTCCAGGGATACAAACTGCCTCAGTGGCAGGAGTTATGACCCTTTCAGAATCTTTTTTCAAGCCTCTTATGGCTGGTGATCAGAAGGCCTTTTTGGCCAGTCTTTCTCTGTAGCTCTGCCAGTTCAGGCACTTAGAAGGATCCCTTGCTTAGGGTCCTTCTCTGTTGTTTGGCACATCAGCACTTAAAGAGGTACACTGGGTGGGGTCCTACTCGGTAGTTCATTTTATCAGGCATTTGATGAACCAGCTTCTCTTTTGTTCAGCTGCAGATGCTGACCTGTGGAGAGAGAGAGGCTATGATGATGGCTCTACACTCTATGTGTGATTCAGCACTATCATCTTGCTTCCATGGCTGCCTGGCTTTCCTCCACAGGCATTTCCCACCACGTCTCCTCCCTCACATCCCCTTGATCCATCTCTCTGCAGTTTACAGCAGCCCTCACAAAGGGATTCCTCCACAATCCCTAAACTCCAGCTCCCAGCTCTCCTTCCAGGGGACCTGTGTTCTAAGCAGCATGTGTATGGCTGTGGCAAGGACTGTCTGATTCTCACTCCATTTAGGCTGCCACAGATCAGCTGTTTCACTCTCAGCCTTAAATGGTTGTCCACTGACTCAGACAATTGCCCCGCTGTGGGGATCGGATCCCTGCTTCAGTTCCCCCACCAGCCAAGGGTAGGTCTAGTCCTATTAAATACGCCTATTTTTTCCCATAGTTCCTTCATCCTACAGAGTTTTGCATGGTTCTATATTTTTTTTTCCACTGGTCAGGTCCTCTTGACCACTCTCAACTGGTGTTCTGCAGCACTTCTGTGTCTGAAGATGATTCCTGATGTATCCATGGAGAGAGATGTACTCCATGTCCATCTATTTCTCTGCCATCTTGTTCTCCAGTCTGAGAATTTTTGATCAAAGTCAAATTATTAAAAATTTTTGTCAAATATAAACTTTGAATAATTTTTTAAAGGTAGATTTAGGTATGATGGAGATATAATTGCTTTCTAATACAAAATACTCAACACTAATTTCTAGCTAACTACATATATAGGGAACCTGTGCATGTGTGTTCAGTTGCTTCAGTGGTGTCTCACTCTTCATCACTCCGTGGACTGTAGCCTGCTAGGCTCCTTTGTCCATGAAATTCTCCAGGCAAGAATACTGTAGTGTTTGTCAGCTGCTTCATTAGCTATTATTTCCTCCCATTCTGAAAGCTGTCTTTTCACCTTGCTTATAGTTTCCTTTGTTGTACAGAAGCTTTTAAGTTTAATTAGGTCCCAGTTGTTTATTTTTGCTTTTATTTCAAATAATCTCAAAAATATACAAGCAACTCCTACAGCTCAATTCCAGAAAAATAAATGACCCAATCAAAAAATGGGCCAAAGAACTAAATAGACATTTCTCCAAAGAAGACATACAGATGGCTAACAAACACATGAAAAGATGCTAAACATCACTCATTATCAGAGAAATGCAAATCAAAACCACAATGAGATACCATTTCACGCCAATCAGAATGGCTGCGATCCAAAAGTCTACAAGCAATAAATGCTGGAGAGGGTGTGGAGAAAAGGGAACTCTCTTACACTGTTGGTGGAAATGCAAACTAGTACAGCCACTATGGAGAACAGTGTGGAGATTCTTTATAAAACTGGAAATAGAATTGCTTTATGACCCAGCAATTCTACTGCTGGACATACATGCTGAGGAAACCAGAATTGAAAGAGACACGTGTACCCCAATTTTCATTGCAGCACTGTTTATAATAGCCAGGACATGGAAGCAACCTAGATGTCTATCAGCAGATAAATGGGTAAGAAAGCTGTCATACATATATACAATGGAGTATTACTCAGCCATTAAAAAGAATACATTTGAATCAGTTCTAATGAGGTGGATGAAACTGGAGCCTATTATACAGAGTGGAGTAAGCCAGAAAGAAAAACACCAATACAGTATCTAATGCATATATATGGAATATAGAAAGATGGTAATGATAACCCTGAATGCGAGACAGTCAAAGAGACACAGATGTATAGCACAGTCTTTTGGACTCTGTGGGAGAGGGAGAGGGTGGGAGGATTTTAGAGAATGGCATTGAAACATGTATTATATCATATATGAAATGAATCATCAGTCCAGGTTTGATGCATGATACTGGATGCTTGGGGCTGGTGCACTGGGTTACACAGAGGGATGGTATGGGTAGGGAAGTGGGAGGGGGGTTCAGGATGGGGAACACGTGTATACCTGTGGCAGATTCATGTGGATGTATGGCAAAACCAATACAATATTGTAAAGTAATTAACCTCCAATTAAAATAAATAAATTTATATTAAAAAATAATAATACTGGAGTGGGTCACCATTCCCAACCCAGGAACTAAACCCACATCTCCTGTGTCACTTGCATTGCAGGTAGTTTCTTTACCACTAAGCTACCAAGGAAGTCCCTGAGAAATTCAGTTTTAATCTTTAAGGTAGGTAAGGTAGTCACAGGAAAATATAAAAAATCTTGTCTTTGGAACAGAGAGCTTATATTCAGTATTAAAACAACTCTCAATAAGCTAATTATCAACACTTGCAATTCGGAATATTCTAAATGAGATGAACGTTTTGACTTTAGTGAATATTGCAGAACCAAAGGACATTAACCAGTCATATTCTCCTAGTGCTATGCTGTGTTCAGTTGCTTCGGTTGTGTCTGACTCTGTGATGCCATGGACTATAGCCAGCCATGTTCCTTTGTCCATGGGATTCTTAGGCAAGAATACTGAAGTGGGTTGCTATGCTCACCTCCAGCGGATCTTCCTGGCCCAGGGATAGAACTCATATCTCCTACATCTCCTTCATTGTAGGCAAATTCCTTACAGTTGGACAACTGGGAAAACCCCACATTCTTATAGATCATCTCCTTATTTGGTAGACAAAGTAAACACAGGGAAAGGATGATTTCCCCAAATTTACAAACTGGAAAGTGATTAGATTAATATCTTATTCAGGATTCTCAATTCATTGTCTAACAGATTCCTAGGATATGTTTACAGAAATGACAGAATTTCTACATCATGAATAGCCTCTTGCCATAACTGTCACTTTGGTAGATTTAACAGTTGGGCCCCAGTGTTTGAATGGTAGTTTATTTATAGATTGAGGAAAGCTGGAAAAGATTTGCAACTGCTTTATTAGACCCACTTTTAGCCTCATTCATCTTGATCTTCAAGCTTTATTCACTAAAGAGGTCCACACAATGAAATCTCTTTACAGATCAATGCCAAGTTCCATGTCATACACCACAAGAGATATTTTTTTCTGTTGCTGTTCTTAGCACTGAAAAAAATTACTTTTTAAATTGTTAATTTATTTTTAATTGAAAGATAATTGCTTTACAATATTGTGTTGGTTTCTGCCATGTATCAACATGAGTCAGCCATAGGTATACATATATCCCTTCCCTCCTTACCTCCCTCCCACATCTCACCCAATTTCACCATTCTAGGTTGTCACAGACCACTTGCTTGAGCTCCTAGGGTGATACAGCAAATTCCTACTGGCTATGTATTTAACATATAGCAATGTCTAGTCTGATCCCATCACTTCATGGAAAATAGATGGGGAAACATTGAAAACAGTGTCAGACTTTATTTTGGGGGGCTCCAAAATCAACGCAGATGGTGATTGCAGCCATGAAATTAAAAGACACTTACTCCTTGGAAGGAAAGTTATGACCAACCTAGACAGCATATTAAAAAGCAGAGATATTACTTTGCCAACAAATGTCCATCTAGTCAAAGCTGTGGTTTTTCAAGTGATCATGTATGGATATAAGAGTTGGACTGTGAAGAAAGCTGAGCACTGAAGAATTGACGTTTTTGAACTATGGTGTTGGAGAAGACTCTTGAGAGTCCCTGGGACTGCAGGAAGGTCCAACTAGTCCATCCTAAAAGAGACCAGTCTTGGGTGTTCATAGGAAGGACTAATGCTAAAGCCGAAACTCCAATACTTCGCCACCTTATGCAAAGAGTTGACTCATTGGAAAAGACCCTGATGCTGGGAGGGATTGGGGGCAGGAGGAGAAGGGGATGACCGAGGATGTGATGGCTGGATGGCATCACCGACTCAATGCACATGAGTGAGTGAACTCCGGGAGCTGGTGATGGACAGGGAGGCCTGGCATGCTGCGATTCATGGAGACGCAAAGAGTCAAACACAACTGAGCAACTGAACTTAACTGAACTGAATTGAATTGGTAGTCATGTATGGATGTGAGAGTTGGACAAAAAGAAAGCTTGAGTACCAAATAATTGATGCTTTTGAACTGTGGTGTTGGAGAAGACTCTTGAGAGTCCCTTGGACAGCAAGGAGATCAAACCAGTCAATCCTAAAGGAAATCACTCCTGAATGTTCATTGGAAGGACTGATGCTGAAACTGAAATGCCACTACTTTGGCTACCTGATGTGAAGAACTGACTCACTGGAAAAGACCCTGATGCTGGGAAAGATTGAAGGCAGGAGGAGAAGGGAATGGCAAAGGATGACATGGTTGGATGGCATCACTGACTCAATGGAAATGGACTTGAGTAAGCTCCAGGAGTTGGTGATGTATAGGGAAGCCTGATGTGCTGCAGTCCATGGGGTCACAAAGAGTTACACATGACTGAGTGACTGAACTGAATGTATGTTTCCATGCTTTCTCCATTAATCCCACCCTCTCCTACATAATCAGTGGGAATTTGCTGTATGTCTCTGGGAGCTCAAACCAGTGCTCTGTGACAACCTAAAATGGTGTGATGAATGGGAGGTGGGAGAGACTTTCAGGAGGGAGAGGACTTATATATCTATAGGTGACTTGATCACAGTGTATGATCTCTTATATGTTGTTGGATTCAGTTTGCTTGAATTTTGTTGAGGAATTGTGCATTTATGTTCATCAGTGATATTAGCCTAAAATTTTCTTTTTTGTGATGTCTTTATCTGGTTTTGGTATTAGGGTAATGGTGGCCTCATAGAATGAATTTGGAAGTGTCCTTCCTCTATAATTTTTTGGAATAATTTGAGAAGGATAGGCATAGTTCTTCATTACATATTTGATAGATTTCACCTTCTAGCCATCTGACTCCGAACTTTTGTTTTTTGGAAGATTTTTGATCACAGTTTTGACTTCAGTGCTTGAGATTGACTTGTTCATTATCTCTATTTCTTCCTGATTCAGTCTTGCAAAGCTGAACTTTTCTAAGACTCTGTCCTTTTCTTCTAGGCTGTCCATTTTATTGGCATATGCATGTGCACAGGCTAAGTTGCTTCAATCATGTCCAACTCTTTGAAACCCTGTGGACTATATAGCCTGCCAGGCTCCTCTGTCCAGGGGATTCTCCAGGCAAGACTACTGGAGTGGGTTGCCATGCTGTCCTCCAGGGGATCTTCCTGACCTAGGGATCAAACCAACATCTCTTATATCTCCTGTGTTGGTAGGCATGTTCTTTACCACTAATACCCCCTGGGAAGCACCTTATTGGCATACACTGAAATGTAGTTGCTTGTAATACTCTCTAATGATACAATTATTTTTAATCCGGGGGAATTTTTTTTTCATATGATTCCTCACTTATGAATTCAACAATACATTTATCATTCATATTTCTAATCCATTAGGAATATTGACTTTGCCATGAAATGAGAGTAATTCAATTTCAGATTATATCATAAAGCTGAAATTATTATAGCTTTGCCTGTTAGTTTTACAGTAGTTAAGGCTATGTCAGAGTTTCCATGCTGTAGCATAATATTTCAAAGTTTTATAATCAGACATTAAAAAGAAAAAAAAATCTAATAGGCTTTTTAGACTGTATTGGTGCCTGTGAGAAATCCATGACAGGCTTTTTATTCAAAGAGATCCACATCAATGGGCAAGTCTCTCTGCTTAAAAACGTCCATTATTCGATTGGCTAAGGGTACCACTGACACGTTTTCCTCATACTACTTAGGGGTCCATTCTTGGATTTTTTCAGCCTCAGCATAAGGTGTATTTTTTTTAATTAATTTTTATTTTTTAGTTTGTTTTGCTTTACAATACTGTATTCATTTTGCTACACATCGACATGGATCAGCCACGAGTGTACATGTTTAGAAGCCAAAAGACACCATTCAAATCATCTAGTCCCTTACCACCTATCTGATTTGGGCAGGTTATTTAATAGTGTTGGGACTTAAGTTATTTAAAATTTAAAAGCATAGAAGAATTTATCTTATCTTCCTGTAAGCAAGGAACTCAACCGTTTGAAATTCTTTCCCGAAAATACTCAACACTCCTCAAATTTCTCAACATAAGGCAGGCCTCTGACTTAAAGCACATATATTTAAATTATCTCCCAAATAAATTGTAAATGAATATTATTAGCTGTTAATAACTTGGCATGAGTGTTCTGAAGACAGATCTGTATTAAATATACTTGAAAGTCCATATGTTGACCATATGTAGAGCATAAAGAAAATTATTGGTCACTGATGGAAATCTCCCTGAAGTCAAAAAAAAGCAGTGAACTAAGGCAAGAATGGACAGCAATGCTGAGTAAGTTAAAACTTGCTGCATAATTTTACTCCAGATCAATAGAGTTCATCCACTTATATTTACTTCAACTCTACATAAATTTAATCCCCTTAAATACAAGACAGTGTTTTGATATCATGCTAGGTTTAAAAAGTAAGATGGCCTTCATGCATCCTGGAAATTTATGACAATGTTGAGGAAACTGTGTAAATTCTTAATAACAGTAATAGTTTCTACATCTTCTGCATTTACTAAGTGGCTAACATGAAGTTATCCAATTAATATATATCATCTAAATTAATAGTCACAGCAATCCCATGAGGGCATTATCTTCTTCATTTCACTGATAATGAAACAGAAACTTAGTGGAGAAACGGGCTTCCCTGGCGGTTCATTTGGTAAAGAATTTGCCTGCAATACAGGAGAGCACCTGCAATTCAGGAGACCTGAGTTTGATCCCAGGGTCGGGAAGATCCCCTTGAGAAGGAAATGGGAACCCACTCCAGTGTCCCTGCCTGATAAACCCATTGATAGAGGAGCCTGGCTGGCTACAGCCCATGGGTTCACAAAAGCCAGAAGTGACTTAGCATCTAAACCACCAACCTTACAAGTCTTGTGTGAGTGGCAAATTCAGTATCAGGGTCTACCTTTAACAAAACCTGTAATCTTAAACTCTATGTTATATAATCTCTCATAATTTGATTAATATCTTTCCTAGGAGGAAAAAACAGCAAACTAATCCTTTAGTAGAGGTGAGGAAAACATTATAGAAGTGGAATCTCTAACATCCAACATTCCAAGAGCCAGACCAAATGTTACAGTCCAATCAATCTCTAAGCTCTATGGTTTTTATTTCAGAATATATACCATCTACTCCTTTCTCTCCATCCCCAGAAACTCTACCTTTGTCCAGGTCATTCTCTTATGTTGCATGAATCACTGAATAGTCTCATAGTTGTTTTTCATGCTTCACACACTCTTTGGACAACATAGGTTCACAGACCCTGATATATGCAACTCCTTGTTCAGTAACAAAACTAACTGGAAGCCTCCAGAATGTCACTGGCTGATTTCCAGTTTCTGATAATGCTAAATAAAAGATGCACTTGTTCAAAATAGGAGAATACTTGGGGAAGTAATGAGCTAAATTTTCAGGGACAACACTAGTTACTCCTTATAGCATCAGCCATATGCCTTTCCTGAAATTTCTCAAACTTCAGGTCATGCTTCTTCCTGCCTTGCTGCTGCTGAGTCGCTTCAGTCATGTCCGACTCTGTGCGACCCCAGAGATGACAGCCCACCAGGCTCCCCCGTCCCTGGGATTCTCCAGGTAAGAACACTGGAGTAGGTTGCCATTTCCTTCTTCCTGCCTTAGGACCAACAAATATGTTTCCCTGTTTTAACTGTTTTGTACATTCAGTCTCTACCTGTAGCTAATTGTTACTCTTCCTTCAGACTTATGATTAAATACTGTTTTTCTTAGTAAGCATTCCCTTACTTTGATAGCCTTCATGAGATTTTTCTGTTAGCTACTCCCAGAGTACTTATGTTTTCTCTAAGCAATAATCATCATATAATCATAATCGCAATTCATTTTCATTCACTCACGGAATACTTTTGAGTGCTTATTATGTGCCAAGAACTATTCCAGATAGTTTGCCTAACCTATGAAAAAAGATAAAATTATAAATTATACACACACACATACACACAGATATACATATACATATGTGTGTGTGTGTGTGTGTGTGTGTGTGTATATATATATATATATAAATTATACTGTTATTGTTGTTCAGTCACTCAGTCATGTCCAGGTCTATGTGACCCTCTGGACTACAGCACACGTCCAGAGTTTGCTCAAACTCATGTCCATTGAATTGGTTATACCATCCAAATATCTCATCCTCTGTCACCCCTTCTCCTCCTGCTTTCAATATTTGCCATCATCATGGTCTTTTCCTATGAGTCAGCTCTTCACATCAGGTGGCCAAAGTATTGGAGTTTCAGCTTCAGCATTGGTCCTTCCAATTAAAATTCAGGATTTATTTATTTTAGGATTGACTGGTTTTATCTCCTTGCTGTCTAAAGAGACTCTCAAGAGTCTTCTCCAGCACCACTGTTTGAAAGCATCAATTTTTCAGTACATAGCCTTCTTTATAGTCTAACTCTCACATCCTTACATGACTACTGGAAAAACCAAAGCTTTGACTAGATGGACTTCTGTTGGCAAAGTAACATCCATGCTTTTTAATATGCTGTCTAAGTTTGTCATAACTTTCTTTCCAAGGAGCAAGAGCCTTTTAATTTCATGACTATAGTCATTGTAAACAGTGATTTTGGAGCCCCTCAAAATAAAGTCTGTCACTGTTTCCTTTTTTCCCCATCTATTTCCCATGAAGTGATGGGACTGGATGCCATGATCTTAGTTTTCTGAATGTTCAGTTTTAAACCAGCTTTTACACTCTCCTCTTTCACCTTCATCAAGAGGCTCTTTAGATCCTCTTAGCTTTCTGCCATTTGGATGGTGTCATCTACAAATCTGAGGTTATTGATATTTCTTCTGGAATCATGACTCCAGCTTGAGCTACATCTGGTCTGAAATTTCGCATGATGTTCTCTGCATATAGGTTGAATAAGCAGGCTGACAATATACAGCCTTGACATACTCCTTTTCCAGTTCTGAACCAGTCTATTGTTATATGTCTGGTTCTAACTGTTGTTTCTTGACCTGCATACACGTTTCTCAGGATGCAGGTAATGTGATCTCACATTATATACATTATACTTGTATTGAGAAAGAAAGGTAAAAATACAACAATATCAGTAATGTTGAATTGGATAAAGTGACTTGGACACAGGTTGTAGAATTAAATAAAGTGGCAAGGGGTTTTAAAGGTAGGCCTCATTGAAAAACTGAGAATTTTGCTTAAAGATGGTGAAGATATCAAACAAGTATTTATAAAAAGAGCCATCAGATAAAGAAGAAAATTTGAAAACTTTCTGTAAGGTATAAACAGGATTACCATGTCTAAAGAACAGTGAGGAAACCTGCAGGGTTTGAATGGAGCAAACCATACACAGGATGTACAACTTTCATTTACAATAGAAATCAAAGTCATAATGCAGGAGAAGATCAAGTAAGGCCTTAAAGTACTTCTGTTTTCACTGAGTGGAAAGAGGGGCCATTTGTGAAGAATAAAAGAATATCTATGTAACATTTCATTTTTATACATGTATTTATTTTAATTGAAGGATTTTTTTTTTAATTATTGTGTTGGTTTCTGCCCTACAGCGATGCAAATCAGACATAGCTATACACATATATCCCCTCCCTCTTGAGCCTTCCTTCTACCCCCTGCATTCCATCCCTCTAAGTCATCACAATGTTCCAGGCTGGGCTCCCTGTGTTACATAGAAAATTCCTGCTGCTGCTGCTGCTGCTAAGTCACTTCAGTCGTGTCTGACTCTGTGCGACCCCATAGATGGCAGCCCACCTGGCTCTTCCGTCCCTGGGATTCTCCAGGCAAGAATATTTGAGTGGGTTGCCATTTCCATCTCCAATGAATGAAAGTGAAAAGTAAAAATGAGTCGTGTCTGACTCCTAGTGATCCTGTGGACTGCAGCCTACCAGGCTCCTCCATCCATGGGACCTTCCCAGCAAGAGTACTAGAGTGGGTTTCCATTGCCTTCTCCTATAGAAAATTCCTACCAGCTGTCTATTTTACACATGGTAGTATATATATGCCAATGCTACTTTCTCAATTCATCCCACCCTCTTCTTTTCCTGTTGTGTTCACAAGTCCTTTCTCTATGTCTGCATCTCTATTCCTGCCCTGCAAATAGGTTCATCAGTACCATTTTTCCAGATTTCATATATATATATTAATATGCAATATTTGTTTTTCTCTTTCTGACTCCACTTTGTATAACAGGCTCTAGTTTCTTCCACTTCAGTTCAACTAATTCATATGTGTTCTTTTTTTATGGCTGGGTAATACTCCATTGTATATATGTACCACATCTTTATACATCCCTCTATTGATGGACATCTAGGTTACTTCTATGTTCTGGCTATTATAACTTTGAATTTAAATAGATCTGTTTTTTACTCCTTGGAATAGATCCTCTGAAGTCAAGGACAGGAAGAGGGCAATGTGTTTTGAGGCTATTATACTATTAACAGATGAGAGACAATGATGGCCAGGACCAGGATGGATGCAGAGGACATGGAGAGAAAGTGAGTAGATACTGCAGTTGTACTGAAGGTACAATCAGCTATATTTTCTTTTTGATGGATCATATATGGATCTAAATAAAAGAGAATAGTTAAGAATGACTCCAGGTTTTAATCATCTGAGCAATCAGATGGAATTTTGAATAAAATTGGATTAGACTGCGAGTGGCAGGTAGGAAAAAACTCAGGAGCTAATTAAACAGCATATTTCTAAATGAGATCTACAGTGGGAAATGAAATTGAAAAGAAAGTCATTCATGTCTGACTCTTTGCAATCCTATGGACTACAGCCTGCCAGGCTTCTCTATCCATGGAATTATCCAGGCAACAGCACTGGAGCGGGTTGCCATTTCCTACTCCAGGGGATCTTCCCTCCCAGGGACTGAACTCAGGTCTCCTGAATTGTAGGCAGATTCTTTATCATTTGAGCCACAAGGGAAGCTTCACTGTGGGAAGTGGATATATATTTTTTTAAATACACAAATGTAGTATATAAAACTAAAATCTAGATGTGATTAAATTTTTCATAGCAAGTAAATGTATAAACAGTTGAAACAGTGTCCAGACTATTTGGTGGAGGGGGAGGGGGGCTCCAAAATCACTGTAGATGATGACTGCAGCTATGAAATTAAAAGATGCTTACTTTTAGAAGAAAAGTTATGACCAACCTAGACAGCATATTAAAAATCAGAAACATTACTTTGCCAACAAAGGTCTGTCTAGTCAAGGCTATGGTTTTTCCAGTAGTCATTTATGGATGTGAGAGTTGGACTATAAAGAAAGCTGAGAGCTGAAGAATTGATGCTGTTGAATTGTGTTATTGGAGAAGACTCTTGAGAGTCACTTGGACTGCAAGGAGATTTAACCAGTCCATCCTAAAGGAAATCAGTCTTGAATATTCATTTGAAGGACTAATGCTGAAGCTGAAACTCCAATACTTTGGCCACCTGATGAGAAGAGCTGACTCATTTGAAAAGATCCTGATGCTGGGAAAGATTGAGGGCTGGAGGAGGAGTTGACAGAGGATGAGATGGTTGGATGGCATTACTGACTCAATAGACATGAGTTTGAGCAAACTCCAGGAGTTGTTGATGGACAGCGAGGCCCGATGTGCTGCTGTCTATGGGGTTTCGAAGAGTCGGACATGACTGAGTGACTGAAGTGAACTGAACCGAATGCTTCTCAGGTAATGCTACCAAGGAAGTCCCCAAAGACAGCAGAAAGGGTATTTTATGGTTCAACCAGTTTATACTCACCAACATGAAAAAGTGCCATGTGAAATGGTAGAGGTAGAACATGCTTGATCAAAAAATGAATTTATAAAATATATAAGAATGGGAGTGATGCCTACTGTTATGTGATGTGACATTATAAAGAGTGGTTTATACATTTTTAAAGTAGAATTTATAATGTCACAATAGATACACTATAGAAGCTTATCTTCTCCATTTAAAATTAGGATCATCAGTAAACTTTTGAAACAAGAGTAGTGGAATAAAGCCACATACCATATACCTAGCATCATGCAAATATTTTTGTTTGCTTTTTTTGTGGATTTATTTTTAAATCCCCACTTTATCTCTTTTTAGACTTCCATATGGTAAGTAATTATGTTCTTCCATTTCCATACTGGAAAGCTATGGGAGAGGAAAATTACATAAATACTTAGTTCACACAACTACAAATTGATAGACTTATAACTTACATGTAGATTTGAATCTGTGCTCTTGGCCACCAGGAAATAAGACAGACTTGAGACCTCTGCAGCATAATGCCAGCTTTGCAACTTCAGATTTTGGCCAGCTGTATGGTTGTAATCATACCCAATTCACTTCTCCCGAGAAACAGCTACCTTAACTGAAACGTCCTTTCTTTCTCTTAAAACAAGTTAAACTATGGCCAGTTACAATTTCATTCCATGAGCAAAGATTTTCTAGCTTTTGTATAGTTCCTCTCTAATCTCTTTTAATACTTACCATGTAAAGTAAACCATTTAGTTCTAATTATTGACTGTTCTAATCTGCTGTTACTATTTGTAGATTATTTCTTTCACATCTTGACACTAAGTGCTTAATAAATTGATTCATGTTGATGTATGCAAAACCAATACAATATTGTAAAGTAAAAAAATAAAAATAAAGATAAAAAATAAATTTATTGAAAAACTCTGGAGTAAGCTACAGTTAAGAAGCATGATTATTTAAAATGTTACATAACTAGAAAATTTTCTCAGTGCAAAATTCCTTTACCTATCACTTGTCCAAAGGTAAGCCAGCTTATAATTTAATCAAATAGAATTTTAATAGTGGAAGTCTTGGGCTTAATATTCCATGGTAGGAAGCAATCATATGCAGCATATATGAGATTACTTTGCAGGTCTTTTTCTAATTTGAGTTTACATTAGCCAAAACCTCCAAATATGGGACACCAGAAATCTCAATGGATTTCAAGATCTATATGAATTTTGTTTGTTAGATAAAAATTATTTACTATAAATTTAATCTTTCAAAATTAAACAGATAGACTAAACAATCTTTGCCAGCAAGAAAATCTGGAATAATTAATTTGATATGAAACTGAGTATTAACCATGAATTTATTCCATTGTCAGAATCATGCATGAGGACTTGGCCCCAACTATGAGACTAGAAAAATAATTTTTTTTTTTCCTCTTAAAGTTAATTCTAGGGCCTCAGCCTCTATCTCCAACTTACATCCTCTCCTGCAGATACATGAAGTGAAGTGAAAGTGAAAGCTGCTCAGTCATGTTCAACTCTTTGTGACCCCATGGATTATATAGTCCATGGAATTCTCCAGGCCAGAATACTGGAGTGGGTAGCCAGTCCCTTCTCCAGGGATCTTCCCAACCCATGGATCAAACCCAGGTTTCCCACATTGCAGGCAGATTCTATACCAGCTGAGCCACAAGGGAAGCCTTATAACTCTCTTAGGCTACAATTCTAGGGCCTCAGTCTCTATCTCCTATTCACATTCTCTTCTGCAGATACATGGTGGTTTTAGAGGTTTGCCAAATATCCCAACCCATTATACTCACAGCTTCCCTTATGGTTCAGCTGATAAAGAATCCATCTGCAATGAAGGAGACCTGAGTTTGATCCCTGGGTTGGGAAAATACCCTGGAGAAGGGAATGGCTACCCACTTCGGTATTTCAGCCTGGAAGAAGTCCAGACTACATGTGTAATCCATGGGGTCACAAAGAGCTGGACACGATTGAGCGACTTTCACACTTATGCTCACAGCAACCTCCAACAGTCATTTGGCTCACTTGGCTCAAATCTCTAAATATCACTGAGGGCTGAATTATACACATAAGTGAGTTTCTTACTTTATTGAAGTGTTCTCTCAAGTAGCAAAATTCTACTATTTGAATAATTTTTATGTAATATATAATATTTTTGTGTATAAAATGAAATGCACATATTAAGGAGGCTCTTTCAGTTTCAAGGGAAATTCTATGACTTTATGTACAGATTTCACTTGATGATATGGTGAGTAAATCTAGTGGCTTCTGTGAGTTGTAAAATCCCTTTATGATATTCTTTGGTTTGATATTCTTACTGAAAAATACAATAATACAAGTGTTTTAATGGACAGCGGCCTCATTATTTAAGTCAAAACACTTTGAAGCTTTTCAGTCATCCAGTTGTTTAGTTCAAAGGGTGAAATTCCAAGATTATGAACCATAGGAGAGAAAGATCTGATGTTAGGTAGAAGAAGAAGACATAAAGAATGAATGTATCTAGAGGTGGATGTGCATGGAGTGGGATGGAGAGATGTACCTGTCAAGCCAAATGACTGTTGGAGGTTGCTGTGAGCTTAAGTGTGAAAGTCGCTAAGTTGTGTCCAACTCTTTGTGACCCCATGGATTATACATGAAGTCTGAACTTCTTCCAGGCTGGAATACTAAAGTGGGTAGCCATTCCTTTCTCTAGAGTATTTTCCCAACCCAGGGATCAAACTCAGGTCTCCTTCATTGCAGATGGATTCTTTATCAGCTGAACCATAAGGGAAGCTGTGAGTATAATGGGCTGGGATATTTGGCAAAAGCTGTAGGAAAGACATATTTAAACATTCTCAGTTTTCAGTTATGTGGCAAGTTGGCCATGTACTTCAGATCTTGTACATCCAAGTTCAGCCCTTGCTCTGTTTACCATTTTGTCAGATTCCAGAAATAGTTAAACTATTCTTGCCCAAACCACAGAGCGGCAGCTCTAATTTACAGCTGCAACTTACAAATGACTGCACCGTATGCTGCCATTCTGAAGATCTTCCAGATATAAGCAGAGATGCCAAGCTCAAAGAAGAGAGGGGCTAAATTATTAGGTAAATTGGTTGGAATTAATATTAGCCTGATTAAGTCTGAACTTAGTCTACTTTCAACATTCTCATTTTGGTTCTTTTCAAAATCCAATTAACTTATACAGCTGATTAGCATTTGTTATTCTGATTTTACTGGCTGCAAATTTCTCCCACCATTGCTTTCTCTTTCATTTTCATGACTTTAATCCAAGTATTACAAAGAAGTCTGATGAAGTATGTGCATATTAGCCAGTTTAGAACCTGAAAATTGCACATACAGCAATCATTAGTTATGTTTTCAGAAGCAAACTGGCATGCTTAAAACAGACAAGCAGGAGCCACAAAAGCAAATGTGGGTGTCAAACCTGATGACAATAAAGTATATAGAAACAAATGTTTATCACATCTAAATATTTCCTTTTTTAATTTTCTGATGATATGCAAATAAACAATAAACAAACACTACAGTATAATGATGCTTTTCCCTGGAGAGAACCAAGAAAGTAGACCATGTATTAGGAAACTGACCTCTTTCCATTTTCTTTTGGAAAGACTTTACAAGACTAAATGATCTTTTTATTTGCTATTTCCAAAGTAATGACAAGCTCATAATATCTGTAAGAATAAATGACAATGTCATGTACTTCCTATGAAGTTACAATGAGAACCTGAGATCCTCTTTTAAAAATTACATTAAATGGCTTAAGTTTAGGGATAAATCCATGGCCTGAAATATCATTTTCTACTAGGCTGACAGATTGAAGACCCTGAGCAAACTTCTAAGCAGAAATAATTGGACGAGTAAGGAAACTGCAGAGACCTCAAACTTAGTGAAACTAGTAATTCCTAGAGATAAGTAAAGGACAATTACCTCTCAGCCTGTGAGTTTCTCTGTATATGTTGAGTTTATGCCTTCTTAACTTCATGAAGCATGAGGAACAAGAGATACATTAGAGAGTGTGTCAAAGTGGAAACACAACAGAAGACTCCAGGGGAAAAATAAAAATAAAAAACCTAGGACATCAGAGATTATATCCCCTTTCTAAAAAAGCATGCTTCTTTTGACCCTTGCAGGCAGTCGAAGGAAAAAATAATTTCTGCTGAGAATGTCTACTGACAATGCTGTCTTCATGTGTGTTTTTGGTCCAAATCCTTATTACTTGTGCCTAAGAAACACTGGTTATTTCAGGACTTTTCTTTGATCCATGTAAACAATCTAAGCAGAAAAATACCAATTTATTCATAGCAATAGAGTTATAAGAGAACTGTGGTGAAACTGTTAACCTAGTGAACCTTAATACTTGACCTTTTAACCTATTGAACCTTAGTATTTGAGTTATTCTGCTCTGTCTGTAGGTTCTGGACCTTGGATTGATTGACCAGGTCACAGTTAATTGGACCAAGACTGGATATCTTGAGTTGAAACTGAGTCAAAGCTAATTTCCCTCTAGGCATTTGTAATTAGAATACCGAGATTCTAAGTGATATTTATAGACACTTCACCTGGAAGATTACACAGAACTGGAACTAGAGACACTGTTTTAAAGAAAAAGTTTTCACTTTCATCTCAGGTTCAATGGATTTGTCAACAAAATAAGTCACTCATTATATATAAACAAATAATGCCAATATTTCTAGCATTTATTGGATCATCCAAAAAGCAAGAGAGTTCCAGAAAAAACATATAATTTTGCTTTATTGACTATGGAAAAGACTTTCATTGTGTGGATCACAAAAAAAAAAAACTGTGGAAAATTCTTAAAGAGATTGGAATACAAGACCACCTGACCTGCTTCCTGAGAAATCTGTATGCAGGTCAAGAAGCAACAGCTAGAATTGGACATGGAACAACAGACTGGTTCCAAATCAGGAAAGGAGTACTTCAAGGTTGTATACTGTCACTCAGCTTATTTAACTTATGTGCAGAGTACATTATGCAAAATGTTGGGCTGGATGAAACACAAGCTGGAATCAAGTTTGCTGGGAGAAGTATCGATAACCTCAGAAACAGAGATGACACCACCTTTATGGCAGAAATGGAAGAAGAACTAAAGAGCATCTTGAAAGTGAAAGAGGAGAGTGAAAAAGTTGCCTTACAACTCAACATTCAGAAAACTAAGATCACAGCATCTGGTCCCATCACTTCATGGCAAATAGATGGGGAAACAGGGGAAACAGTGGCTGGGTTTATGTTTCTGGGCTCCCAAATCACTGCAGATGGTGATTGCAGCCATGAAATTAAAAGATGCTTACTGTTTGGAAGAAAAGCTATGACCAACCTAGACAGGATATTAAAAAGCAGAGACATTACTTTGCCAACAAAGGTCCATCTCATCAAAGCTATGGTTTTTCCAATAGTCATGTATGGATGTGAGAGTTGGACTATAAAGAAAGCTGAGCACTGAAAAATTGATGCTTTTGAACTGTGGTGTAGGAGAAGACTCTTGAGAGTCCCTTGGGCTGTAAGGAAACCCAACCAGTCAATCCTAAAGGAAATGAGTCCTGAAAGTTCATTGGAAAGACTGATGCTGAAACTACAATACTTTGGTCACATGATGTGAAGAACTGACTCATTGGAAAAGACACTGATGCTGGGAAAGGTTGATGGCAGGAGGAGAAGGGGGAAGACAGAAGATGAGATGGTTTGATGGCATCACTGACTTGATGGACATGAATTTGAGTAAGCTCTGGGAGTTGGTGTTGGACAGGGAAGCCTTGCGTGCTTCAGTCCATGGAATCACAAAGAGCCGGACACGACTGAGCAACTGAACTGTACTGACCAATATTTATTAGAGAATTATCTAGCTTACCTTCAATATACTAACATCAAAAGAAAAGAGAAATAGAAGCAGCAGAGCAGCAGCATAACCAAGTTGGGTTTTGACCAATATCTAGACTTAAACATTGCTGGGAACTTCTGTGACACAGCACATCTGGAGTCCCAGTTGGGAAAAGTTCCCATGCAGTGCTTCTGCCCCATGGTTGATACTTCAGATTGCAGTCCCTGGGTTCCTGCTTAGAATCCCCAGGCCGCAAACTGATATATCATCATCACTCTGCAGCCAAATTGCAGCTCTGATATTATGTTAACCCTGCTTGTTCTGTGTTGTAAAACTTGGAATGTTGTTAAGCATAGGGTATTGTTGACTGGACCCCCTCTAGGGACTCAACAATCTCAAGATTCCTCCCTTATCTTATCTATGGTGCTTAACTATTACACTCATAGAAGGCAGTCATGGCACTCACAGTCAGGGCAGTGTCTAGGCAGGTTAGAAGCATGGTCAGGCCTGCTTTGCTTTGTCTCTGAAGACTAAATAAGACTAACTATTTAGTTTCCCTAACAATACATGAACCATGAACTTCCAGATGTTCAAGCTGGTTTTAGAAAAGTCAGAGGAACCAGAGATCAAATTGCCAACATCCATGGGATCATCAAAAAAACAAGAGAGTTCCAGAAAAAACATCTATTTATGCTCTATTGACTATGCCAAACCCTTTGACTGCGTGAATCACAATAAACTGTGCAAAATTCTGATAAAGATGGGAATACCAGACCACATGGTGTGCTTCTTGAGAAACCTGTGTGCAGGTCAGAAAGCAATAGTTAGAACTGGACATGGAACAATAGACTGGTTCCATATGGGAAAAGGAGTACATGCTGCTGCTACTGCTAAGTCGCTTCAGTCGTGTCCGACTCTGTGCAACCCCATAGACGGAAGCCCACCAGGCTCCCCATCCTTGGGATTCTCCAAGCAAGAACACTGGAGTGGGTTGCCATTTCCTGCTCCAATGTATGAAAGTGAAGTTGCTCAGTTGTGTCCGACTCTTAGCGACCCCTTGGACTGCAGCCTACCAGGCTTATCCAGCCATGGGATTTTCCAGGCAAGAATACTGGAGTGGGTTGCCAGTGCCTTCTCCGCATCTCCTGAATTCCAGACAAACGTTACCAAAGATCTAATAAAAATGGATCCTTTAGTATCTCCCCAGACCCTTCAAACTAAGGCGATTCACAGCAAAACTCTTATTTCCCTTAGCAAAGATGAACCATCATCTCTCTGTGTCCTCCATTTTGGCTACAGGTATTTACAATATCCCCTTTTCTACCATTTAAGGTACCTATTTGTGGAACCGCGGTACTGGCACTAACTTCCCCGAGCTTTTTCATAACAAGTTAAAAATCAACCATCAAACAATGAGTGATTATCATGGCCAGGTGGTAAGGAATGCATATACAAGATTTAACTCTTTACTCCTTAAGAAGTTTACAGGCAGAAACATACCAAAATCCTTTTGTGTGTGTGTGTACAGTGTTTTCCACAAGGCGAAATTGACTTAGTTTTCAAAGCATCTCAATGGAATCCTTACTACAAATCCCATTTTACGAGATGTAAAAAACTGAGATTCAAAAGGAGTAAGTAATTTAACCAAATTTTTACAAACGGATCTGTGGAAGATCAGACCCAAAAACCTAGACTTGAGATTTCAAATCTCCTTTCCAGTTACTGTTGAAATAACCTTCTCAGTAAAATGAAATCAGGTGTAGATACAAGAGGTCAATAGAGCAGCGCACGCAAATACCAAAAAGCACAAGGCGCCGGGGACGCACTCGGGCCGCGAACAGAGCCTGCAGCAGCCAACCCGCCCCGCCCCAATCTGAGTCCCGCTCGGCCGCAACCGCTGCGTCCCCAGCAGCCGGAACAGTCGACCCGCTGGGAACAAGCGTACATAAAGGCTGTATGCGTACATAAAGGAGTACATAAAGGCTGTATATTGTCACCCTGTGACTTCCCTGGTGGCTCAGAGGTTAAAGCGTCTGCCTCCAATGCCAGAGACCCGGGTTCGATCCCTGGGTCGGGAAGATCACCTGGAGAAGGAAATGGCAAACCACTCCAGTATTCTTGCTTGGAGAATCTCATGGACTGAGGAGCCTGGTGGGCTGCAGTCCATGGGGTCACAAAGAGTCGGACACGACTGAGTGACTTTACATTACATTACATTGTCACCCTGCTTATTTAACTTCTATGCAGAGTACATCATGAGAAACGCTGGACTGGAAGAAGCACAAGCTGGAATCAAGATTGCAGGGAGAAATATCAATAACTTCAGATATGGAGATGACACCACCCTTATGGAAGAAAGTGAAGAAGAACTAAAGAGTCTCTTGATGCAAATGAAAGAGGAGAGTGAAAAAGTTGGCTTAAAGCTCAACATTCAGAAAACTAAGATCATGGCATCTAGTCCCATCACTTCATGCAAATAGATGGGGAAAAATCATGGCAGATGGTGATTGCAGTCATGAAATTAAAAGACACTTACTCCTTGGAAGGAAAGTTATGACCAACCTAGATAGTATATTGAAAAGCAGAGACATTACTTTACCAACAAAGGTCCATCTAGTCAAGGCTATGGTTTTCCAGTGGTCATGTATGGATGTGAGAATTGGACTATAAAGAAAGCTGAGTGCAAGAAGAATTGATGCTTTTGAATTGTAATGTTGGAGAAAACTCTTGAAAGTCCCTTGGACTGCCAGGAGATCCAACCAGTCCATCCTAATGGAGATCAATCCTGGGTGTTCATTTGTAGCACTGATTCTGAGGCTGAAACTCCAATACTTAGGCCACATGATGCGAAGAGCTGACTCATTTGAAAAGACCCTGATGCTGGGAAAGAAAAGAATTGGACATGACTGAGTGACTGAACTGAACTGAACAGATACTTCATAAGTCCAGCAAAAATTGTGTAGAAATGCATAAGAGGAGAAAGTATATGTGAGGAAAAAGAAGACAATAGGAGATAAAGGTGAATTTTCAGTTTCTACTTTAGGCCCCCATGAGAAATTTGCATGCTTCAAACAAATTTCCCTTTACTAATTAAAGCAAGTTTGAGTGGACTTCTAACCCTTGAAGTCAAATGGCTCCAGGATATTAATGTTAATTAGCTTCAGGCTTCTTACCTTATAGATGGAGAAACTGAGACCTAAGAGCATAAATGATAGCATAGTAACTTATTCTTAACTGAGTTCCAGGACCCCTAGTTCCCCAAGTATTTTATCTACTACGTCTTTGCTCTTGCTGTTTAACACTTCAAGACAAGTTGCTGTTCCATTCTTATTTTACCACTGGTAAAGATATTGAGTCCACTGTCTAATCAATATTGAAAAAACTAACTACTCATTTATGCAATCATTAGAAGCTGTCTAAGGAATTCATTTTTCCTAGCAGATAAATGAAGAAAGAGACAGAATATTGATAACTTAGAAAACACTATTAGTAACAGGGACTAAAAGAGTATATTCTTAGTCAATAAGCAGTAACTCTCTGTTACAGCCAATCTATGGATGTATGTGGATGTACTTCACTGAATTTATTCATTTCATCTGTCTTCATGATGAATAGTGCAGTGGGTTGAAACAACTGGCAGGAAAATTCAGAGTCTATCAGCTGTTGCCCGTTTGTTTTCCATGACAGGATGTGGACAAAGAATCGTTACTTTAGTGGATCTAATTCTGTAGAAAGTGCAGAGATTACTACTTCACACAAAGAAGTACCTACCTTAGGCTTTTCAGCTGGATGCTTTTATATATTACATCAATTAAAATACCTTGAATGAACTTACTGCTGCATAATGCATTACTTTACTGAACTGATCAAGTACTTACTACAGTGATCAAATAATTATTAACAGTTTCATCACTGAAGTTCAGAAAAGAAATACATCACAATACATTCATTCGAGGTCATTTAATTGATGTGATGTATAAAAGCATCCAATTGAGAACCCTGAGGTAGGTTCTTTGTGTCAAGTATTAACCACTGTACTTTGTAGAGGTCTGGGTCCAGTGAAGTCAAATGATTCTTTGTCTACAACCTGTCATGGAAAACAAAATGGGCAATAGCTGATAGACTGTGTATTTTGTTGCCAGTTGTTGCAACCCACTGCACTATTCACTGTGAAGACAGACAAAATGAATGAATTCTGTGAGGCACACTGTGAATTTACCAAATATTTACTGTCGTGATCAAATATTTGTTAACAGTTTTATCATAGATGGATACAAATAAATCTAGCAAATTATATCTACCCTCCCATAATAAGTTTATCTTCTTTGGTAGATTTTTGGAATTCAAAAATTCAGAGAGAGAACAAACAAACCAAAAATCTATAAGACTTCAATAGCAAATGAACTTAAATGATTCTCACCAAGATTACTGTTACTATTAAGGGGAATCACTGGCTTGAAGAATCAGATGATTCATTTATTCATTCCCTCAGAGAACATTAAGACTCAACTTTTACCTACCCAAGAACTGGCAGACAGACCTTCATGAGGGTTTTTTGTTTTTTTTATTTTTTTCAGTTCACACACATTAATTGAGAATATATACGATATGAGGCAATGTTTGGGAAAGAGGCTTGGGAAATACTGGTAAATAAAGCAGATCCCTGCTTTCATGGAGAGCAATCTAAGTAGCTTAATATCATCCATTTGTGGTGCTAGTGGTAAAGAACCCACCTGCCAATGCAGGAAACAGAAGAGATGCTGATTTGACCCCTGGGTTGGAAAGATCCCCTTGAGAAGGGCATGACAACCCACTCCAGTATTCTTGCCTGGAGAATCTCCCAGACACAGGAGGCTGGTGGGTAACAGTCTATAGGGTTGCAAAGAGTTGGACATGACACTGACGTGATTTAGCACATGTGCATTTGCTTAATGTTTGCCTTGGCTTCCCAACCAACCCAGAATGAAGTCTGAACTTCTTATCATGTCTGTAAAGTCTGAGGTGATATGGCTCTTGCCTGCATCTAGTGTTTATTTACCCAAATCAATGGTATTGCCCTTGGTCTTCCTCAGACAAGCCAAACACTATTAGTTTCCTTTCTACTTAACTTTCATATGTCTGAAACTTCTTGCTCACACTGTTGAAGGGCTGGCTCCTCCTGCTCCTCCTGCCTTCACAGCTTGAATATCACTGCTTCAGAAACAGCATTACTAATCACATCATTTAAAAACAAAAATAAGACATCCATCCCCAATTCTTTCTGTGATTATTTTCTCCCTAATGCAGCCAAAATTACCTTGTTTCAAATAGTTCAACTACTTGGTTGTTTATACTGTCTCTTCTCCCTTCATAGATTCTAAGTTCTATAAAAGCAATATATATATATATACTTGCTTTTATATATTCTTTCTTATTCACTGGCTTATTTCCACCTTTAAAATGATGCTTGGAATTTATTGAGCTGTCACATAATACACTGTAGAATATAAATAAATAAATTAGTGAATTTATATTTATACATGTTTTTCTTAGTTTAAATATCAAACCAATTTTTTCAAAGAATTAATTATTTCACCCAACATTAATGCATTGCTAAAAGTAATTCCAGATGGGAACAAACTAAGTTTCTCTAATTGACAGACTGATAAAGAGGCAAAAAATAAGAAAAAAATGACTCATTTCTGAGTGACTTGAGGTCACTAATCTTTTTCTTTTTTTAGCTTATAAATTGCATGATTATTAGAATTATGCCTACACACATAATAGACTTTCTTTCCATGTGTTCTGAGATATATTTAATTCAGGATTATAAATCACATAGGGAAATGATTTATGTAAATTTAGAATCCATTAGCATGTAATATATTATTTTCCTTACTATTCAAGCAATGGAATAAGTCAAATGGATCAAGTTGGCAAGGAAAAAAAAACAAAAGAAATAAGAAAGGAAAGCAATTTGCTAATAATCTCATTACTGTGTTGATAAATAACCAGAAATGGATAAGTTCCAGGGTGGAGAAATCTTGTTACCATCATTGTAACTCAAACTGAATACAGGAGACCAGTCTTTCCTTGTTAGCAATAAATAGTAGACTTTATGCCTCACCTTATAGTCTTCTTGCTGATGACACTGGGTAAAATGCATTTGATCAACATAAAACAACTGTTATTAACTACTCTAAAAGTCTACTGCCATTTAATTATTTTAGTTATTGGAAATGCCAGGTAACCTGTTGATGGAAACAATGTGCAAGTAGGATAGTAAAGAGTCACACTATCTTCAAACCCTGATTCTGCCACTTGGCACCTTTGAGAGATTGTCTAATTTATCTAGACTCCTGAAAGGTTGTTTTTCCCAATATGAAATGGAATAAATAATTTCTATATGACATAGTTGTAATGAAGTTAAAGATGATGAATATAGTTTTTATCTTTTCCATATACATACCTAGGAGGAGAATTACTAACTTTGTCTTTAGCTTTTTAAGGAACCTCCATACTGTTCTCCATAGAGGCTGTACCAATTTATATTCCCATCAACAGTGGAGGAGGGTTCCCTTTTGTCACATCTTCTCCAGCATTTATTGTTTACATTTTTTAATGATGGCCGTTCTGACCAGTGTGTGGTGGTGCCTCACTGCAATTTTGATTTAAGTACAAGTACATGCATGCTCAGTAGTGTCCAACTCTTTTGTGACCCCATGGACTGTAGCCCACCAGGCTCCTCTATCCATGGGATTTCCCAGGCAAAAATGCTGGAGTGGGTTACCATTTCCTTCTCCAAGGGATCTTCCCAAACCAGAGATTGAATCAGAGTCTCCTGCATTGCAGGCAGATTCTTTACTCCTAGCACCACCTGGAAAGTTTTGATTTGCATTTCTCTAATGATTAGTGATGTTGAGCAACTTTTAATGGGCCTCTTGTCTATCTGCATGTCTTCTTTAGAGAAAGGTCTATTTAGGACTTCTACCCATTTTTTATTGGGTTGTTTGTTGTATTTGATGTTGAGCTGCATGAATTGTTTGTATATTTTGGAGATTAAACTCTTGTCAGTTGCTTAACTTACAAATATTTTATCCCAACCTAAGGGCTGCTTTTTTGTCTTGCTAATTTTTTTTTTCTTTCCTTTTCTTTCACTTTCTTTCTTCTTCTTTTTTTTTTTCCTCTGTACAAAAGCTGTTAAGTTTAATGAAGTTCCATTTGTTCATTTTTGTTTTTATTTTCAAAGCTCACAATTCAGAAAACTAAGATTATGGTATCCGGTCCCATCACTTCATGGCAAATAGATTGGGAAACAGTGGAAACAGTAGCTGACTTTATTTTTCTGGGCTCCAAAATCACTGCAGATGGTGATTGCAGCCATGAAATTAAAAGACGTTTACTCCTTAGAAGGAAAGTTATGACAAACATAGACAGCATATTAAAAAGCAGAGACATTACTTTGCCAACAAAGGTCCATCTAGTCAAGGCAATGGTTTTTCAGTGGTCATGTATGAGAGTTGGACTATAAAGAAAACTGAATACAGAAGAATTGATGTTTTTGAACTGTGGTGTTGGAGAGAAGACTCTTGAGAGTCTCTTGCCTACAAGGTGATCCACCTAGTCCATCTTAAAGGAGATCAGTCCTGGGTGTTCATTGGAAGGACTGATGTTGAAGCCGAAACTCCAATACTTTGTCCACCTGATGGGAAGAGCTGACTCATTTGAAAAGACCCTGATGCTAGGAAAGATTGAGGGTAGAAGGGGAAGGAGATGACAGAGGATAAGATGGCTGGATGGCATCATCGACTCAATGGACATCGGTTTGGGTGGATTCTGGGAGTTGGTGATGGACAAGGAGGCCTGGCATGCTGCAGTTCATGGGGATGCAAAGAGTCGGACATGACTGAGCGACTGAACTGAACTCTAAGAGGTGGGGATAAAAAAGATCTTGCTCTGATGTATGTCAAAGAGTGTTCTGCCTATGTTTTCCTCAAAGTGTTTTATGGTTTCTAGCCTTAAATTCAAGTCTTTAATCAATCGAGTTTATTTTTGTGAGCAGTGTTAGGGAGTGTTTGCTTTTCTGTTATTGAACTGTATGAGCTATTTGTATAATATATTTTGGATACTAACCTCTTGCTGGTTGCATTATTTGCAACTATTTTCACCAATTCCATAGGTGGCTTTTTTTCATTGTACAGGATGGTTTCCTTTGTGGTATAAAAGTTTCCTTAAAAACCTAAACATACAGCCATTATATAATCTAGCAATTTCATTCCTGGGCATATATCCATAAAAGATGAAAACTCTAATTTTCAAAGATTCATGCATTCTAATGTAAATAGCAGCACTATATACAATAGGAAAGACATGGAAACAACTAAGGTTTCCATCAATAGAAGATTAGCTTAAAAAAGTGAGGTAATATAATGACATTTTCAGCTTAGTTCCGTTCAGTTGCTCAGCCCTGTCTGACTCTTTGCAACCCCATGAATCACAGTATGCCAGGCCTCTTGTCCATCATCAACTCCCAGAATCCATCCAAACCCATGTCCATTGAGTCAATGATGCCATCCAGCCATCTCATCCTCTGTCATCTCCTTCCCCTCCTACCCTCAATCTTTCAAGCATCAGGGTCTTTTCAAATAAGTCAGATCTTCCCATCAGGTGGACAAAGTATTGGAGTTTCAGCTTCAATATCAGTCCTTCCAATGAACACCCAGGACTGATCTCCTTTAGGATGGATTTGTTGGTTCTCCTTGCAGTCCAAGGAACTCTTAAGTGTCTTCTCGAACACCACAGTTCAAAAGCATCAATTCTTCAGCACTCAGCTTTCTTTATAGTCCAACTCTCACATCCAAACATTTTATTCAGCCATAAAAAAGAATAAAATACTGACATTTGCAGCAACATGGATGGAACCAGAGAATATCATACTAAGTGAAAAATGTCAAACAGAAAAAGAAAAAAAACCCAAAACATATATTATATGATATACTTATGTGTGGAATCTAAACAAATAAATCTATATGCAATATAGAAACAAACTCACATTGAAAACAAGCTTAATGATTACTAATTAAAAAGTGAGATGGGAGGAACAAATAAGGAGAATGGGATTAACAAATTCAAACTACTATGCATAAAATAGATAAGCAACAAAGATTTACTGTATAGCACTGGGAGCTATATACAGTATCTTGTAATAACTTACAGTGGAAATTTATCTGAAAAAGAAATATTTATGAATCACTACTGTATACCTAAAATGAGCACAATATTATAAATCAACTATTTTTAATGTTTTTGAAAATGTAACACATATAGTATGTCTGATACATCATGAGCACTGAATAAATAATATTTTTATTTCTTGTCCAAGTCTATCAATCTTCTGGTGACAAAGTATGTCTTCAAACTTTATTATCCAGCTTCCTTATTGCACTAAAATATTTATCCTAAAATGTCTTTTTAATCAGTTAATTCTGCTGGCCAAAGATGATCTAGATATTCTCTGTTGGATATAGGAGGAACTCAGATTCTTTACAATAATATTTGAGCTCTTCTTATTGTGATGCCATCATGTGTTTTTAGCCTCAAACATCAATGCCAGGCTTAAAGTAACATGGTTTCCTTTTTCTAATTATGCTATCACTCTTTCAGCCTTATTCACCTTATACCCATTAGTTTCCAATAATGAATTTAAGATCAAAATTCTAAAGTCAGTGTTCAGATTTCTTTGTCCTAGAGACCTAGGGTCATTCAAAACCCCTGCTTGATGCCACAGTTCATTTGTAATATCTCTGTAGGATAATGACTTTATTTTTCTGTCTTTGCAATTTCCCTCCATTTAGAGATTTACACTGAATGGTGAATTTCTTCTCAAATTCTTTTTTCTGGTCAATAACTTTTAAAAATAATTTTTATGGTGTAGTATAAAACTCTGAATGCATCATTTCAGTGAACAGCAAGAAGAGATAAGAAGGCCTTCTTAAACGAACAATGTAAAGAAGTAGAGGAAAACAATAGAATGGGAAAGACTAGAGATCTCTTCAAGAAAATAAGTTACCAAGGGAATTTTCATGCAAGGATGGGTGTGATAAAGGACAGAAATGACAAGGACCTAATAGAGGCAGAAAAGATTAATAAGAGGTGGCAAGAATACACAAAAGAACTGTACAAAAACAGTAAATTGACTGGGATAACCATGACGGTGTGGTCACTCACCTAGGGCCAAACATGCTGGAGTGTGAAGTCAACTGGGCCTTACAAATATTACTCACACAAAGCTAATGGAGGTGATGGAATTCCAAGTGAACTATTTAAAAACCTAAAAGAAGTTTCTGTTAAAGTGCTGGATTCAATATGTCAGCAAATTTGGAAAATTCAGCAGGGATCACAGGACTGGAAAATATTAGTTTTCATCCTGATTCCAAAGAAGGACTGTTTCAAAGAATATTCAAACTTCTGCACAACTGCATTCATTTCAAATGCTACTAAGGTTATGTTCAAAATCCTTCAAGCTAGTTTTCAACAGCACATGACCTGAGAACTTCCAGATGTACAAATTGGGTTTAGAAATTGCAGAAACACCAGAGATCAAACGGCCAGCATTTGTTGGATCATAGAGAACACAAGGGAATTCACAAAAAAAAAAAAAAAAAAAAAAAAGCATCTACTTCTGATTCTTTGACTATACTAAAGCTTTGACTGCATGGATTACAAAAAACTGTGGAATTTTCTTAAAGAGTTGGGAATACCAGGCCACCTTACCTGGCTTCTTAGAAATTTGGATGCAGGTCAAGAAGCAACAGTTAGAAACAGACAGGAAACAACTGACAGGTACAAAATTTGGGAAAAGAATATGACAAGGCTGTTTGTCATCCTGTTCATTTTAACATATACAGAGTACATCATGCAATATGCCCGGCTGAATGACTCACAAGCTGGAATCAAGATTGCTGGAAGAAATATCAATTGGCTCAGATATGAAGATGATATTATTCTAATGGAAAAAAAGTGAAGAGGGAATAAAGAGCCTCTTGATGAAGGTAAAAGATGAGAGTGAAGAATTCGACTCAAAATACAACATTAGAAAAACTAAGTTCATGGCTCTGGTCACATCACTTCAGAGCAAATAGAAGGGGAAAAAGTGGAACCAGTGATAGATTTTATATTCTTGGGTTCCAAAATCACTGCAGATGGTGACTGCAACATGAAATTAAAAGATAATTACTCCTTGGAAGAAAACCTATGACAAACCTAGACAGCGTATTAACAAAGCAGAGACATCACTTTGCTGACAAAGACTCATATTCAAAGCTATGGTTTTTCCAGTATTCATGGGTCATAAAGAAGCCTGAGCACCAAACAATTCATACTTTTGAACTGTGATGCTGGAGAAGACTTTTGAGAGTCCCTCTTACTGCAAGGAGATTGAAACAGTCAATCCTAAAGGACATTAACTCTGAATACGCAGTGGAAGCTCTGATGCTGAAACTGAAGGTCCAGTACTTTGGCCACCTGATATGAAGAGCCAGTTCATTGGAAAAGACTCTGATGCTGGGAAATATTGAAGAAAAAGAGGAAGGTGGCAGAGGATGGGATTGTTAGATAGCATCACCAACTCAGTGCACATGAACTTGAGCAAACTTTGGGAGCTAGTAAAGGACAGTAAAGCATGGCGTGGGATCACAGAGTTGGAGATGACTTAGCAACTGAACAACAAAAGCAGAAGAATTGTAACTGGAGTTAACAAATCTGAATTTGGATATAATAATGCTTGCAATTTAAGTTGACTTGGGGATGCTAGCACTTTTATGTCAGTTTTATAATTTACAAGGTCTTCCCTGGTGGCTCAGTGGTAAAGAATCCTCCTGCCTATGCAGGAGATGTGGGTTTGATCCCCCAGTCAGGAAGATCTCCTGGAGAAGAAAATGGCAACCCACTCCAGTATTCTTGCCTGGGAAATCCCATGGACAGAGGTGTCTTGCAGTCTATAGTCAATATAGTCTCAAAGAGTTGGACACATCATAGGGACTAAACAATAACAGCATAATTTACAAACTAAAACGAATCTAACAGATAATTTAGAGTACCTAAGTACATAGAAAGCACATGTCAGTATCTTTTCCATAAGACGTGATATATTATTTCTCTACTTTTATATAATGAAGAAGATTAAGTTTATTCTACTGTGTAATCATTCTTCTGTTTTTATACTTGGCTTTAGTTTATATTATAATATGTGTATATCAGATCATCCTTTTTTCTTTTATTAACTTAATAAGAGTTAATATATTAAGTGAATATAATGATGCTCTAAGTTATCATCAGAACTTTTCAATTTTTATTTTATATCAGAGTATTACTGATTAAAAATATTGTATCAGTTTCAGATGTACAGCAAAATGATTCAGTTGTACGTATACATGTATCACTTCTTTCTCAAATTCTTTTCCTGTTTAGGTTGCCCAATCTTATTGGGCCTATTTCCTATTGCTATAATCAATAGTAGGTACTTGTTGGTTATCAATTCTTAAAATATGGCAGTAGGTACATGTCAATATCAAACTACCAATCTATCCCTCCCCCCTGATAACCATAAGTTCATTCTCTACCTTTGTGAATTTTTCCATTTGTAAATAAGTATATTTGCATCATTTTTTTTGGACTCTGCATATAAGCAATATCATATAATATGTATCTTTCTCAATCTGACATACTTCACTTTGTACAATAACAGTTAGGTCCACTCATGTTGTTACAAATGCATTACTTTATTATTCCTAATTAATGACTAATACTCTATTTATATATTTGCCACATCTTCTTTATCCATCCACCTATAGATGGACATTTAGGTTGCTTGCATGTCTTGGCTATTATAAACATCATTGTGCTATACCCTGGGGTGTGCTTATCCTTTCAAACTATGTTTTTCTCCATATATTGACAACAAATGGGATTTCTGGTTTATAAAGTAACTCTAATTTTAATATTCTGAGGAGACTCCATACTGTTTTCCATAGTGGCTGGGCCAGTTTACATTCTGACTAACAGAATAGGAGGGCTCCCTTTTTTTCACACCTTCTCCAGTTTTCATTGTTTGTAGACTTTTTGATGATGGCCATTCTGACCAGTGTGAAGTGATATCTATTTTCATTTTAATTTACATTTCTCTAATAATTAGCTTTATTGGAAATTTTTTCATGTGTCTCTTGGCCATCTGTATGTCTCCTTTAAAGAAATGTCTATTTTAGTCTCCTGCTCATTCTGTTGATTAAATGTCTATTTTAGTCTTCTGCTCATTCTGTTGATTGAGTTGTTTGTTTGTTTTGATATTGAGCCATTTAAGCTTTGTCAGCAATTCAAATCAAATTACCAATGCATTTTTCATAGAACTCGAACAAAATGTTTTTAAATTTCATGGAGATATTAAAGGTCCTAAATAGCCAAAGCAATCTTGAGACAGAAAAATGGAGCTGAAGGAGCAGCCTCCTTGACTTCAGACTATACTACAAAACTACGGTTATCAGAATAGTATGGGATTAGCACAAAAGCAGAAATATATATAAATGGAACAGGAAAAAAGTTCAGAAACAAAGCCACATACCTATGGTTAATTAATCTATGACAAAAGAAGCAAGACTGTACAACAAAGACAAGACAGTTTATTCAATAAATTGTGCAGGGGAAACAGAACAACTACATGTAAAAAGATGCATGAGACAGGGTGGTTAGGTCTGGTAAACTGGGATGACCCTGAGGGATGGAATGGAAGAGAGGTGGGAGAGAGGTTAAAGATGGGGAACACATGTACACCCATGGCTGGTTCATGTGAATGTATGGCAAAAACCACCCCAATATTTTAAAGTAATTAGACTCTAATTAAAATAAATTTTAAAAAAGTGTTGCAGGAAAGAAAATGAAATTAGGACATTCATTAACACAATCCACAAAAATAAACTCAAAATGGATTAAAGACCAAAGGTAAGAATGGATATTATATAACTCAGAGTAAAATGTGGAATACTCTTTGATATCTCGATAATGACTTTGTCATTTTGTCTCCTAGGGTAATGGAAATAAAAATGAAAATGAACAAATGGGGCCTAAATCAATTCAAGATTTTGCATGGTAAAGGAACCATAAAGAAAATGAAAAGACAACCCACAGGTGGGAGAAATAACTTGCAAACCTTATATTTTTTAAAAAAAATTAAATTTATTTATTTTAATTGGAAGCTAATTAGTTTACAATATTGTATTGGTTTTGTCATACATCAATAAGAATCTGCCACGGGTGTACACATGTTCCCCACTCCTATCTCCCTACCTATACCATCCCTCTGGGTCATCCCAGTGCACCAGCCCCAAGCATCTTGTATCCTGCATTGAACCTGGACTGGCGATTTGTTTCTTATATAATATTATACATGTTTCAATGCCATTCTCCCAAATCCTCCCACCCTCTCCCTCTCCCACAGAGTCCAAAAGACTGTTCTATACAACTGTGTCTCTTTTGCTGTCTTGCAGACAGGGTTATCATTACCATCTTTCTAAATTCCATATATATACTTTAGTATGACTTCCCTGGTAGCTCAGATGGTAAAGTGTCTGCCTGCAATATGGGAGACCTAGGTTTGATCCCTGGGTTGGGAAGATCTCCTGGAGAAGGAAATGACAACCCACTCCAGTATTCCTGCCTGGAGAATCCCAGGGATGGAGGAGCCTGGTATGCTACAGTCCATGGAGTGGCAAAAAATTGGACATGACTGAGTGACTTCACTTCACTTCATACTGAATTGGTATTTTTCTTTCTGGCTTACTTCACTCTGTATAATAGGCTCCAGTTTCATCCACTTCATTAGAACTGATTCAAATGTATTCTTTTTAATGGCTGAGTAATATTCCATTGTGTATATGTACCACAGCTTTCTAATCCATTCGTCTGCTGATGGACATCTAGGTTGCTTCCATGTCCTGGCTATTATACACAGTGTTGCAATGAACATTGGGGTACACGTGTCTCTTTCAATTCTGGTTTCCTCAGCATGTATGCCCAGCAGTGAGATTGCTGGGTCATAAGGCAATTCTATTTCCAGTTTTTTAAGGAATCTCCACACTGTTCTCCATAGTGGCTGTACTAGTTTGCATTTCCACCAACAGTGTAAGAGAGTTCCCTTTTCTCCACACCCTCCCAGCTTTTATTGCTTGTAGACTTTTGGATCGCAGCCATTCTGACTGGTGTGAAATGGTACCTCATCGTGGTTTTGGTTTGCATTTCTCTGATAATGAGTGATGTTGAGCATTTTTTCACATGTTTGTTAGCCATCTGTGTGTCTTCTTTGGAGAAATGTCTGTTTAGTTCTTTGGCCTATTTTTTGATTGGGTCATTTATTTTTCTGGAATTGAGCTGCAGGAGTTGCTTGTATATTTTTGAGATTAGTTGTTTGTCAATTGCTTCATTTGATATTATTTTCTCCCATTCAGAAGGCTGTCTTTTCACCTTGCTTATAGTTTCCTTTGTTGTGCAGAAGCTTTTAATTTTAATTAGGTCCCATTTGTTTATTTTTGCTTTTATTTCCAATATTCTTGGAGGTGGGTCATAGAGGATCCTGCTGTGATTTATGTTGGAGAGTGTTTTGCCTATGTTCTCCTCTAGGAGTGGTATAGTTTCTGGTCTTAAGTTTAGATCTTTAATCCATTTTGAGTTTATTTTTGTGCCAACCTTCTGACTGACAGGGATTAATCTCATCAGATTTCTTACTTTGAGCAGCTATTATCAATGAGTTTGCACAAGTTTTCAAAAGGGCCATGGATGAATTGACTGGAAGAATCCTCCTCTATCAGCATATCTACTGCATCATGCTAAATTTTCAAAACATTTTGCCAAACCTAGCATTTATTATCGTAATGATGTTGATGTGAATGATATGACAACATAAGGCATGGAACACATAGTTCTTTACAGGATAACTTACATTAATTCAAGAATTTCCTACCTAAACTGCTGGTGTACACATGTCAGGGAACTTCAAAGAGCTTTCCTAGACCTGAAATAAATACTAATAACTCTTCAGTAAGCCTTGATTTTGCATCACTATAATGAGTTTATAAAATATATGCTTTCAGTACCTCAACTTAAGTAAATGCTTATAAGCATTAGAATCATCTGGTTAATTATTCATTATTATACATGAGGCAAAATCATAGCTACTATTGAGTACCTTCTTTGCCTCCCACCTTTCAAATTCATGGAAAGTAATATTTTCTTAAAGCCAGAATTAAAGTATGAATAATCTTTTTCTCACATTTCTTCTTTTACTCATGAAAAATTCATTTATTTTCTATTCTTTATGTTAAACTAGTAATTAAATGAAACAGAGCTTCATGTGTCCCTAATTGTTGATCTTGGCTTTTTTTTTTTTTTCATATGCAATAGTCTTCCAAGAATACATCAATTTTGCTTCAGAGTAATGGGCAAAAACTCAAACCTCTCAGGTGCTTTGTTGTTTAGTGTCTTAAGAGTGTTCTTTCTTCTACTTTGACAATGAACTGACCACTTGCCAGATGATAATGCAACTGCTGACAGTGGCCGAGATCAAACACTTCTACCTCTGTCAAGATTGTTTCTGGTATAAGAACTGCAGCCATTAGAGTCATGTCACCAATAAAGACACAAAAGACAATGACAATGTAGCCAAAGAATCTTTAAGTTAGAAAAAATGAAAAGATGAAAACTCAGATCTTGTAGTTACCAGGAGAATAAAAATTCTGGAGAAGAGAGATGACAATGTGAATAAAGCAGTTATGATGATAGTGATGGTGATAATTTTGTACTAATCATTATCATCATCATAAGATATGATTAAATTAGAAAATAATTGAAGAAATACTATATTTAAAATCTCAGATGTATTTAACAGAATAGTGATAAATTATTGAAGAAAGACCTAGATTCTAACAAGATGCCAGTACATGGAGTTACATTTCCTTGAGACTGATTATGTAAAAAATGAAGCTAAGAGTTTGATTTGTGTTTTTGATAGCTGACTGGGACTTAAAAGGACAAGAACCAGAGTCCAGGACCTGACAAGTGTGGGAATCTGGCAAGATCATTCATTGAGTTCATATTCCTAATGGCTGTTCAAAAATTGAAATGAGCTAGAAGTAAGTCAGCCACTGCATGATTTTCTGATCAATTTCATGTCATTTGCACAACTAATAAAAATTTCAAGACTGAAAAAAGAGTGAAATAATCTTTAATTATCTAAGTCCTCTGACACTGAGAAAAGCAAAGGAAAGTAAGATCATTTAATATTCAAAATATCTATTCAAATTATCATATATATATATAATTCACTAAGATAAAATATAGATGATCAGATATGTGGAGAAAAAAGAAAATATTATTAAGTATCAACAGAAAGAATAAAAAAGTAGTTTCACAAGACTAGATGTATTTTGTCAGACATATTTCAAAACAGACAAAATACATTTACTACAAATGTGCATGGAGATAGAAGCCAAGTTTAAACTGTCAGCAGAAACCAAAAATAATTTTGGGAAAATCAGCCAAATTATTTGGAAAAAACTAAAAATAGCAAAAATAAAATGACCTGAATTTACAAACTCAGTGGGCTAATTTAATACCAGATTAGATATAGCTGAAGGGTGACTAACAAAAGTCTCAAGCAAAATCATAGTTTAAAAAATATAAATACACTCTTTATAAGATGGCATAATTAAAGAAAGAATGCACAGCACAGAATTGGAAAATCTGACATACTTAGAGAAGAAAAATAAATTAAAATTGTAGAATTAAAATAGAAGAGCACAAATTCTGCCATTATTTGAAGATGATATATTCAGTTAAGTGGAAAAGCCAATAAAATCTACAGATATACTACAATGTTTCATCATCTCTTTGGACACAAAATCAATATACAAAACTAAGTGGAATTTTATACTGGCTAAAGTCAAAAAGAATGCATAATACAAAATATATATGTTCACTCTAAGAGCATATAACATGAAAAGCAAAAACTCTTAGAATGTATGGGAAAATTAGTGTTAAAATGGGCATACTATCTAAATCAATCTATAGATTTAGTATAATTCTTCTAAAAATGCCCCTGACATTTTTCACAAAACTAGAATAAGTAATCCTAAAGTTTATATGATAACAACAACAAAAAGCCCCAAATTGCCTAAGTAATCTTCAGAAGAAGACAAAAGCTGGAGATTTCACTCTCTCACATCTAAACTATATTACAGTGCTAGAATAATAATCAAAACAACATAGTACTGGCACAAAGAAATAGACACAAAGATCAATGGAGCAGAATAGAGAGCCCAGAAATAAACCCATGCAACAATACTCAAGTAATCTATGATAGAAAGGAGGCAGAGTTATACAGTGGAGAAAAGACAGTCTCTTCAATGAGTGTTGTTTGGGAAGCTGGAAAGCTACATGTAAAAGGGTGAGATTAGAACATTTCCTCATAACAAAAAATTACTAGAAAGACTCAAAAATAAATTTGAAGTGGGAAAAAAACAACAACCTGTCAATTTGAATGACTTGAATGCAGGCCAATGGAGATTACCTAATCTGATAGAAAAAAAGAAAAATTAACAGGAACTCAGAAACCTATGGGACATCAACATACACATAATAGGAGTCCCAGAAGGAGAAGAGAGAAAGGCACAGAAAAAAAACTTTAAGGAGATAATAGCAAAAAACGTACCAAACTAGGTCAAATACATTACTCAACACGTATTTTCTCATCTAAAGGGGAGGTGAGAAGATAAGAATCACTTGTGAATGTCACAGCCTAAGAACACATTTCCATTAAATGACTGAAATATAGTCAAGTTTACTGAATGTTTCCACTTCTTCCACAACTTACCATTAGATCAACAAAACACAAATATAATATCAGTTAATAATTTTCAAAATAATTACAAATTTCTGAATTCAAAGTAGCCTAGGGAAAAATGAGGAGTCAAAAGAAAGGACTTCAGAGGATATTAATGTCTCTGACAATTATAATGACAAGAAATGTTAAAAATAGTCCAATTTCTAGCCAGACTAAAATGAAAATTCACTGAAAAGACCTGTTTGAATCAGTTCTTATTATCTGATACATAATGCCAGCTTTCAACAAAACTTACAAAGTATAACCTAAGGCAAGAAAAAACAGTATGAAGAGACAAAGCAAATATCAGAACTAGATGCATATACAACAGGGAAATACAAGAAGAGTTGGAAGTCCTTCAGAGAGATTAAAATTCTTTGTCAAAATCTTGAATTTACATAAAAATAATGTTATTATGAGAAATGGAAATAAAAATTACAATGATGTATCACCTCACACCAGTCAGAATGGCCATCATCAAAAAATCTACAAACCATAAATAATGAAGAGGGTGATGAAACAGGAGCCTTCCTACACTGTTGGTGGGAATGTAAATTGGTGCAATCATTGTGAAGAACAGAAAGGAGGTTCTTTAAAAGACAAAAAATAGAACAACCATATAGTGCAGTAAACTTGCTTCAGGGTATATACACAGAGAAAAACATAATTTGAAAAAAATACATGCACCTCAATGTTAATTTAGTACTATTTACAATGGCCAGGACATGAAAAACACCTAAATGTCCATTGCTGAATGAATGGGTAAAGAAGATATGGTACATACATACATACAGCTACAAAGAAGAACATTATAATGCCATAAGCATGAAAAAACCCTGATGCTGGGAAAGATTGAAGGCAAGAGGAGAACGGGATGACAAGGGTGAGATGGTTGGATGGCATCACCGAGTCAATGGACATGAGTTTGGGTAAACTCTGGGAGTTGATGATGGACAGGGAGGCCTGGTGTGCTGTGGTCCATGGGGTTGCAAAGAGTCAGACATGACTGAGTGACTGAACTGAACTGGACTGAACTGAACTGAACTGAATGGAAGCAGATGGACCTAGAGATTATTATACTGAATGAAAAAAGTTAGAGAAGGACAAATATCATATGATATCACTTATATGTGGAATCTAATAAAAGGGAATGAAATGAACTTATTTACAAAACAGAAATAGAATCATAGATGTAGCAAACAAACTTATAGCTACCAAGTAGGGGAAGGAATGAAGGAAAAATTTTGGAATTGGTATTGACATATATAGTTCAGTTTCATTCAGTCACTCAGTCATGTCTGACTCTTTGCAACCCCATGGACTACAGCATGCCAGGCTTCCCTGTGCATCACCAACTCCCAGAGGTTACTCAAATTCATGTCCATTGAGTGGTGATGCCATACAACCATCTCATCCTCTGCCATCCCCTTCTCCTCCTGCCTTCAATCTTTCCCAGAATCAAGGTCTTTTCCAATGAGTCAGTTCTTCACATCAGGTGGCCAAAGTATCGGAGTTTCAGCTTCAGCATCAGTCCTTTCAATGAATACTCAGGACTGATTTCCTTTAAGATGGACTGATTGGATTTTTTTTGCAGTCCAGGGGACTCTCAAGAGCCTTCTCCAGCTCCCCGGATCAAAAGCATCAGTTCTTTGACACTCAGCTTTCTTTATAGTCCAACTCTCACATTCATACATGACTATTGGAAAAAACAAAACTTTGACTAGACAGACCTTTCTTGGCAAAGTAATACCTCTGCTTTTAAATGTGATGCCTAGGTTGGTCATAACTTTTCTTCCAAGGAGCAAGCGTCTTTTAATTTCATGGCTGCAGTCACCATCTGCAGTGATTTTGGAGCCCTTAAAAATAAAGTCTGCCTCTGTTTCCACTGTTTCCCCAGCTATTTTCCAGGAAATGATAGGACCAGATGCCATAATCTTAGTTTTCTGAATGTTGAGTTTTAAGTCAACTTTTTCACTCTCCTCTTTCACTTTCATCAAGAGGCTCTTTAGTTCTTCTTCACTTTCTGCCGTAAGTGTGGTATCATCTGCATGTCTGAGGTTATTGATATTTCTCCTGGCAATTTTGATTTCAGCTGTGCTTCATCCAGCCCAGCATTTCTCATAATGTACTCTGCATATAAGTTAAATAAGCACAGTAACAAAATACAGCCTTGCTGTATTCCTTTCCCTATTTGACACCAGTCTGGTGTTCCATGGATGGAACCAACAACAGGTCTAAGTGTTGCTTCTTGACCTGCATACAGATTTCTCAGAAGGCAGGTCAGGTGATCTGGTATTCCCATCTCTTTAAGAATTTCCCACAGTTTGTTGTGATTCACACAGTCAAAGGCTTTGGCATAGTCAATAAAGCAGAAGTAGATGTTTCTCTGGAACTCTCTCAATTTTTCGATGTCCAACAGATGTTAGCAATTTGATCTCTGGTTACCCTGCCTTTTCTAAATCCAAGTGGTCATTTGTAAGTTCACAGTTGAAGTACTGTTGAGGCCAGGCATGGAGAATGTTGAGCATGACTTTTCTAGCATGTGAGATGAGTGCAATTGTGCAGTAGTTTGAGCAATCTTTGGCATTGCCTTTCTTTGAGATTGGAATGAAAACTGACCTTTTCCAGTCCTGTGACCATGGCTTGCTTTCCAAATTTGCTGGCTTATTGAGTGCAGCACTTTCACAGCATCATCTTTTATGATTTGAAATAGCTCACCTTGAATTCCATCACCTCCACTACCTTTGTTTTCAGTGATGCTTCCTGAGGCCCACTTGACTTCGTATTCCAGGATGTCTGGCTCTAGGTGAGTGATCACACCATCATGATTATCTGGGTCATGAAGACCTTTTCTGTATAGTACTCCTGTGTATTCTAGGCACCTCTTCTTAATATCTTTTGCTTCTGTTAGATCTTTTGCTTCTGTGTCCATATTTGCCTGAAATGTTTCCTTGGTATCTAATTTTCTTGAAGGGATCTCTAGTCTTTGCCATTCTATTGTTTTCCTCTATTTCTTTGCATTGATCATTGAGGAAGGCTTTCTTATCTCTCCTTGCTATTCTTTGGAACTCTGAATTCCAAGGTGTATATATTTCCTTTTCTCCTTTGCTTTTCACTTCTCTTCTTTCACAGCTATTTGTAAGGCCTCCTCAGACAGCCAATTTGCCTTTTGCATTTCTTTTTCTTGGGGATGGTCTTGATCTCTGCCTCCTGTACAATGTCACAAACCTCTGTCCATAGTTCCACAGGCACTCTGTACACACTACTATATATAAGATATGTAACTAAGAGCACCTACTGTGTCACACAGGAAGCTCTCCTCAATATTTTATAATGGCCTATATACAAAAAGAATCTAAAAAAGTGTGGATATGTATATGTTTATAAATGATCTACTTTGCTGTACAGTAGAAACTAACACAACATTGTAAAAAACTATACTTCAATAACATTAATTCTAACAGTTCTTCAAATACAGAGGAGAAGTAGCATTATGACATTTCTGGAACAAAATATTCTTTTCATCTGTTTCTGATGGAACTATTTATTAGTTAATTATTTATTTTCAATCTCACTGACTTATAAATTTATAAAAAAATATGCAAGTGATATTAGACATCAACTGATTTCATATCTTTATCAATTATATATATATATATATATATATATACACATTTGAGCTTGAATCAACCTGCCAAGAAGGAGATGTAGGTTTGTGTCCTGGATCAGGAAGATCCCTTGGAAAAGGAAATGGCAACTCACCCCAGTATTCTTAACTATGGACAGAATATCCTATGGACAGAGGAGACTCGCGGGCCACAGTATATGGGGTTGCAAATGAGTTGAACAGGACTTAGTGACTAAACAGCAACAATATTTATGTATTTAGAAACTATATTGTTAGATGCATGAAATATTTATGCCTATATAATGAGTTATTCCTTTTATTTTCTTGATGTATATTTTCTATCTGAAAATTATATATTGCTTTCTTAAACTTTTAACTATAACTTTTTTCATTTGTTTCAAAATTTATGTTACTTTATTTTTAGTATAGCACTTTTAAGACCACAAAATTGTATCTAACTTAAATCCAATTTAATTTTTCACTGTGATTTTAGCAAATTTGTTTGCTGTATTGTTATATTAATACATTTATTACTGTGATATTTGGCATTTTTTGTTAAACAAGTGCTTTTCCTTCCTGTATTTCATATACATTGCAATTTTGACATTTTTCAACATTTCTTTTAAAAAGCTTTATTGAAATATGATATATGACATTGTGTATGTTTAAGGTATACAATATGATGAAACATTATTCAACCATAAAAAAGAATGAAATTTGACCTCTGTGTCAATATTTGTTGTTCTTCATTGATTTGAATGCTATCAATTATTTTATATATTTTTGTTACATTGAACAGATTTAAAAACACATAACATTTTCTAATGAGTATAATATTCTTAGTAAGTTTTAGATATCAATTCCAGACTACTCTCAGTCCTTTATCCTTATAATTGCTCTCTGGAATATTAAATCAACTATTTATAGATCATTACTTATTTGTGATTATATGGGGCTTCCCTGGTAGCTCAGACTATAAAGAATCTGCCTGCAGTGTGGGAGACCTGGGTTCAGTCCCTAGGTTGGGAAGAACCCCTTGAGAAGGGAATGACTACACTCCAGTAATCTTGCTTGAAGAATTACATGGACAGAGGAGCCTGGCAGATTATAGTCCATGGGGTCACAAAGATCAGACACAACTAAGCAAGTAACACTTTCACTTTCACTTCACTTCTATATAAGTATCTATTAAGAAAATATATATATATTGAAGGCATTTTATTTGAAATCACACACTTTCTTTGTCCCTGTGCTCATCACTCATTTATCCCCATATGATTTTTCTGCTGAAGTTGTTACTTCAGTAGTTCTTTCAGGAAATGGTGGACCTCAACAGAAATTTTGTCATTTAATATTTCTTATCCATGCTACTTTACTTATTTATGCTTTGAGTATACATAATATTTATATTATATACATAGGCTTCTCTAGTTGTATATTTCACATATTCTAAAGATACATTCTTCTTTTAAAATGTTTTACTATTTTCTTCTTTGAGATGAGATTTATATTTGATGCTGTCTTATCATTTAATAGGATAAGGCAATGGCACCCCGCTCATGTACTCTTGCCTGGAAAATCCCATGGACGGAGGAGCCTGGTGGGCTGCAGTCCATGGGGTTGCTGGGAGTTGGACACAGCTGAGTGACTTCATTTTCACTTTTCACTTTCATGCATTGGAGAAGGAAATGGCACCCTACTCCAGTGTTCTTGCCTGGAGAATCCCAGGGACGGAGGATCCTGTTGGGCTCCCATCTATGAGGTCGCACAGAGTTGGATATGACTAAATTGACTTAGCAGTACCATTTAATAGGCAGTTTAGGGTAAAAATTTAATAGGCAGCATCTTATGGTAAGTTAAAATAATTGTATATCTGTTTTCAGTTCCATAAAACAAGGTATTGCTATTTACTGAGGCCTTTTTTATCCCCTATCTTTATCCCAGGTGTTGTTTTTAAAGGTTTAAATAAAACATCTTTTTAAATTAGCCCCAAAATCAAATAACTGATAAGGGAGCACTCTTTTAACAACCATAAAATAGTAGGAGTTTGTGAGCCTCTTTCTAAATTCTATAGAACACCTTACTCCTTATTTTTTTAGAGTCCTGGATACTAGCATCACCTGGAATAAATAATAATAATGCTAACTTTTGCCCTTGACTGATGATTGCTGAAACAAAACCTCCAGAAGAAGGGATGTGTTTGCTGTGTGTTATCGTATGTTCACAGTGAGTTAAGTATTCAGGCTAGTTAAAACACTGTCTTGGCACAGTTATTCTGAGTTAGTTCCTTTTTAGTGTCTATTACTTCTTACCAACAAGCAAAGTCTCAATATGCAAGCTACACTGGACCATCGCTATTTAAGTCAGCAGGAAGCAAAAGTTTTTAATATTAGTCAGTTGCCTTCCTGAGATCTAAGCCAAACCCTACATAGGGAGCTTGTCCTTTACCATCAGAGAAGAACATTTCAATTTCAACATATTTGGGGACATCAGAACATCTCATGACTTATGTGCCACTTGGATCTCTGTTGAGGACTTCTGATTTACTAACAAGAATCAAAGAATACTGTCTCTAAACCACCTGAGTTTTTAGTCTTTGAATTTGGAGCTTATTTCTTTGCAAAAGTGTCATACAATTCTAAAACTATTTGATAAATATCTCTCCACTTCTCTCTTTCCTTCTCCTTTCCATCTCTCTCTCTCTCTTTCTCCTTTCCATCTCTCTCTCTCTGCTACTCTCTGTGTTATGATTCTGTGGCTATGGGAGATAAAGCAGATTTTATATTTTGTAAGTTAGTTTCAGACTAGGCAATAATATTGATGGAAAGACTCTCAGGTCATTGCATTTCACTCTGTACAATGGAATATTTTCATTTTGGTGTATTTCTTAAATGAATACATGATAGCTTCCTCATTCAATTCCTTGCAGTATATTGGGCTAAATGCTATTAATGTGAAAGTCTCTATCAGGTGGAACTCAGGTGAACTTTTAGGTTCAAATCAAATCAATTTGAATGAAATCAAGTTGAAAGTTTGATCTGACCTTGATGTCAAGCAAGATTCTCTCAATTTGACTGGGAAATTGTTCTTTTAAGAGCCAAATTCATTTTCAAGCTTTATTTCATTCCCTTTTCTTTCAACTCTATTTCCCTGAAGTCAAAATGCATCAAACCTAGAAGTGTCTTTATTATTTTAATTGGATAATTTCAACTGACAGACTGTGTTTCAACATTCTAGTTCTAATCTCTTATAGCAGAAAAGTTTAGATAACTTGGAAACAATGGTTTTGTAGAAAAAATTATTATTCCTTGAATAGAGTGAAAAAGGTTTTGGAGAGGGTGCTACCGATATGGCATGATTAGAAATAAATAAATACAAATACAAAAAAATAACTTAGCTAACTTGATTGAGGAGAAGGCAATGGCAATCCACTCCAGCACTCTTGCCTTGAAAATCCCGTGGATGGAGGAGCCTGGTAGGCTGCAGTCCATGGGGTCGCTGAGAGTCGGACACGACTGAGCGACTTCACTTTCACTTTTCCCTTTCATGCATTGGAGAAGGAAATGGCAACCCACTCCAATGTTCTTGCCTGGAGAATCCCAGAGATGGTGGGCTGCCGTCTATGGGGTCACACAGAGTCGAACACGACTGAAGTGACTTAGTAGTAGTAGTAGTAGTAACTTGATTGAATACTATTTTCCTACATTTCCCTACTTTATTATCATTTACCTACATTTCACTTATAGATCCCAGATAATAACAACTTTAACACATATAGAGATAAAGTTTGAGTCTTTATATACTATATGTCCCATCACTTCATGGGAAATAGATGGGGAAACAGTGGCAGACTTTATTTTTTGGGGCTCCAAAATCACTGCAGATGGTGATTGAGCCATGAAATTAAAACATGCTTACTCCTTGGAAGGAAAGTTATGACCAACCTAGACAGCGTATTCAAAAGCAGAGACATTATTTTGCCAACAAAGGTCCATCTATTCAAGGCTATGGTTTTTCCAGTAGTCATGTATGGATGTGAGAGTTAGACTGTGAAGAAAGCTGAGCTCCGAAGATCTGATGCTTTTGAACTGTGGTGTTGGAGAAGACTCTTGAGAGTCCCTGGGACTGCAAGGAGATCCAACCAGTCCATTCTGAAGGAGATTAGTCCTGGGTGTTCATTGGAAGGACTGATGCTGAAACTGAAAGTCCAGTACTTTGACCACCTCATGTGAAGAGTTGACTCATTGGAAAATACCCTGATGCTGGGAGGGATTGGAGGCAGGAGGAGAAGGGGACGACAGAGGATGAGATGACTGGATGGCATCACTGACTCAATGGACGTGAGTTTGAGTGAGCTCTGGGAGTTGGTGATGGACAAAGAGGCCTGGCGTGCTGCGATTCATGGGGTCGCAAAGAGTCAGACACGACTGAGCGACTGAACTGAACTGAACTGAACTGACGCAACATCCCTTTGTCAAGACAGTAAAAACGATCATATTGTCACTTTTTAATATGCATTTTTTACATTTTTGTTTATTTTTAAGACCTTGACTCTTTTGTATTTAACTAGATTAACTTTATTCATTTTAATTTTTATTAAATTTATTTCATTTCTTAAACAAATACTGTTACTATTATTTTACAGAATGCCAAGCCTGAATGTTTGATAGCTATTATCTTCTGTGTTTACTGTTTAATCATGTCTGAGTATTATTTCCATGAATCTACTGATCTAATATCCTTTCCAGTAACAGTGGCTCTCCTTTAATGGACACACTTCAGCAATTTTTTAATGTGCTCCTTTACCATGCTTGGTAACTGTGCTATATTTACTCTTTCTTGGAGTCATAGATTGTTTATTCTGCTTTTAGAAGTTTGTCAACTAACTCCAAATTATTCTTCAGTCACACATTCAATGAAGTTATGTTTACATTCATTATGAAGTGAGAAGACACCATGTTCCAAATCATACTCACTTTTTAAAAGGGGAAGAAATGGACCAAACAACCCTCAGATTTGATCATTTACTAGAATAATTCACAGGACCAACTGACAGCAATTATACTTATAGTTGGGCTTCCCTGGTGGTTCAGCTGATAAAAATGTGTCTGCCTCTGCAGGAGACACAAGAGGTGCATGTTCAGTCTCTGCAGAAACAAGATCACCTGGAGAAGGAAATAGTAACCCACTCCAATATCCTTCCGTGGATAATCCCATGGACAGAGGAGTCTGGTAGACTACAGTCCATGGTGATCACAAAGAGTCAGATGCAACTGAGTGTGTGTGTGCGCACACACACACACACACTCATACACACACACTCTCGCAGTTATGATTTATCAAGTCCATAGATTAAAATCAGGCAAAGGAAAAAGAACAGAAAACTACCAAATGCAGAGTTTCTGTTGCTCTCATTCATAAAGTGTGATGATTTGCATCGATTATCACCAATCAGGGAAGCTCACCTGAGCCTTGTATTCTGAGTTTTTACTGAGACTCCCTTATGCAGACAAGGTTTATTGTTCATATGGTTGATCTCAATCTCCAGTTTAACTATACCATGTGATCCAATGTCTCCTTCCTAAATCATATTCTTGATTTTTTATAATATATCTAGCCACCACCCTAAATCATATTATTAAGATCTGGATGTGCCAAGGACCTGAGACCAACAAAGATTACCTCCTAGGAACTGAGAATAAAGCCTAGATCTCTTTTTGTGCAATATTAAATGTGTTACTACATAAGTTATCTTCTAGGCTTTGACCAAGTCTCTCTTACAATAAAGGAACAGTATTTGGACATATATATTTAGTATAGAATTTACATGACAAACACAGCTATAATATAATGGATATTCCTAACATTTGGATGAGCCCATGTCAGGTAAGAATAAATTTAAAGAAATAAGTTATCTCTACTATGCTGACACTACACTATTTTCAAATTTGTGTCCCTTAATCTACCATAATTTCTACTTCATGATTAAAATATACAGAATTATTTAGCATAGAAATCACTTGATGGATAGCTTTAGGTCAGTCATTTTTCATCAATATTATATCCTCAGGTATAACTATTCAATTTTCCAATACATTTGACCATAAAAATCAGTATTATAATCTTACCACTAATGCCAGTATTAGACTAATACTGATATCTCAGTAGAAATAACCTGAAAATCAAGAGTCAAAAAATCATGCACATATTTAAGTCTTAGTCATTAAAAGTTAGTCTAGACCTTCATTATATTATATGACTAAAGTATCTCCCAGAGTGGTGCTACTCAAGTTTGCTGGTTTTCATTTTATTTTGCCAGGTATCAAAAACAGAATTGGTCTCAGCAACACATGATTTTACTCTCTCAGGAATCAGGTATAACTGAGCTAGAAGTCAATATTATCTCTTGCTCTGAAGCTTTTTTGGGGAATCCCTGTAAAACTGAATTGCTCCCATTTATCTTTCCCTTTGCCCTCAGCTACTCTTCCCCTTTCTCTCCACTTGTACTCAAAATCTTGTACCTTTGGAGGGTACATTGGATTCAGCCACTGTGCTGGTCTGGATTTCCAGCAGCAATACTAGTCTATCAAGTGCCTTGTCTTCAGTTTACTGTCATTCACATAAAGTAAGATTATTTATAAATTAGGGTTACTTAGACTTCCATATAAGCTATATCAATCGCTAGACAACATGGCTACATTCACTGTGTACAGTTTTGAAAGATGGGATGAGGGTGGAACTTACTCTATTGGGCCCTTAGGAATTACAACAAAATTTTAAAGGTACAGTTACAGTTCCTTGCATAAGAATTATCCATACTTCTGGCACCTCAGATATATAGCCTGGGATTTGAGGCTACTGCTTCACATAGGAAAAATGAAAAAAAAAAAGAGATAATCTTGAGAAACTAGAAAAATAATATAGTCATCCCACCATACTAACTTACTTCTTTCATACCCGTTCCTCCAGAGAATTAGAGAAATCTATTTGATAGGAACCGATCTTTGGCTCCCCTCTCACTTTGAGTGTGAGTATTCACTTGTAAAGGTGTGTAACCTTCATGCCTTAATCCCTCATGGAGAATTTCTGCTGTCATTTATATCCAAGTGTCAACATTAGTCTCTAAACCTCATTTCCCAGGTACATTTAAAACACACACACTCACAAACACACAACTTCTATTAATGTTTAATAGATGTGATATTTATGTAAACGAGGCCATTCATCATATTCATGTCTTCAAACCATTTAAATATGTTTTTTGGGTCAGTTTCAATCTAAGCCTGTGGAAGGGGACAGCAAAGAATAACTATATACACTCTATAAATAGGAAAATAATACTAAAAAAAGATAGTTGATTTACTTACATTGATTCAGTCAAAAATGGCATATATATTACTAAAACATAAATCGTTTTTTTTTAATTACATAGACACTTCTAAACCAATGATCTAAATGTCCAGCAAACAAGCTCCAGAATCTTCCTGAACCTTTGCTCTGTTTGTATTTCCACAAGGCATATTTCATGCTGATTGCCAATGTGCTTCCTATATAGAAAGAGACTAGGGAGGAGAACCAAAACCCCAACATAACCATCGTAAGGCTTAGCACAAGCAAGTAATTGTGGTAACCCCTCAGATAATTTAGGTGAAAATCTATTCCAATCCTGAGAGACAAAGCATTAGAATAAAATGAAATACTGGATGTTGCCTTTTGGGTATGTGACAGTGTTTATATTTGTAAGAATGCAAATTAATGAGTACTCAATTAGTATCTGTTTGCTGTTCCATCAGTTCAATTCAGCCACTAAGTCATGTCCAACTCTTTCTGAATCCATGGACTGCAGCACGCCAGGCCTCCCTGTCCATCACCAACCCCCAGACTTTACTCAAACTCGGTCCATTGAGTCAGTGATGCCATCCAACCATCTCATCCTCTGTCTTCCCTTCTCCCATCTTCAGTCTTTCCAAGAATCAGGGTTTTCAAATGAGTCAGTTCCTTATATCAGGTGGCCAAAGAATTGAAGTTTCAGCTTCAACATCAGTCCTTCCAATGAATGTTCAGGACTGATTTCCTTTAGGATGGACTGGTTGGATCTCCTTGCTGTCCAAGGGTCTCTCAAGACTCTTTTCCAACACCACAGTTCAAAAGCATCAATTCTTCTGTTCCATATTATAAGGTAAAAGAGAACTAAAGAGATAGTGTAAGAGAAAGTCATTTATTACTGGAGTATAGTTGATTTAAAATGTTGTGCTAGTTTCAAGGGTACAGCATACTGGATCAGTTACACATATATCTAGATCCACTCTCTATTTTTAGATTCTTTCTCCATATAAACCATCATGCAATATTGACTAGCGTTCTCTGTGCTAGATCAGTTCAGTTCAGTTAAGTCACTCAGTCGTGTCTGACTCTCTGCAACCCTATGAATCGCAGCACGCCAGGCCTTCCTGTCCATCACCAACTCCCAGAGTTCACCCAAACTCACGTCCATCGAGTCGGTGATGCCATTCAACCACCTCATCCTGTGTCGTCCCCTACTAACCCTGCCCCCAATCCCTCCCAGCATCAGAGTCTTTTCCAATGAGGCAACACTTTGCATGAGGTGGCCAAAGTATTGGGGTTTCAGCTTTAGCATCAGTCCTTTCAAAGAACACCCAGGACTGATCTCCTATAGAATGGACTGGTTGGATCTCCTTGCAGTCCATGGCACCCTCAAGAGTCTTCTCTAACACCACAGTTCAAAAGCATCAATCCTTCAGCACTCATATTTCTTCATAGTCCAAATCTCACATCCATACATGACCACTGAAAAAATCATAGCTTTGACTAGACGGACTTCTGTTGGCAAAGTAATATCTCTGCTTTTTAATATGTTGTCTAGGTTAGTCATAACTTTCCTTCCAAGGAGTAATGGCTTTTAATTTCATGGCTACAGTTACCATCTGCAGTGATTTTGGAGCCCCCCAAAATAAAGGCTGCCACTGTTTCCACTGTTTACTCTCTATTTGCCATGAAGTGATGGGACCAGATGCCATGATCTTCGTTTTCTAAATGTTGTGCTTTAAGCCAACTTTTTCACTCTCCTCTTTCACTTTCATCAAGAGGCTTTTTAACTTTTCTTCACTTTCTGCCATAAGGGTGGTGTCATCTGCATATCTGAGGTTATTGATATTTCTCCCAGCAATCTTGATTCTAGCTTGTGCAATTGAGTGCATTGTGTGGTAGTTTGAGATTCTTTAGTATTGCTTTATTTGGCATTGGAATGAAAACTGACGTTTTCCAGTCCTGTGGCCACTTCTGAGTTTTCCAGATTTGCTGGCATAGTGAGTGTAGCACTTTCACAGCATCATCTTTCAGGATCTGAAACAGCTTAACTGGAATTCCATCACCTCAACTAGCTTTGTTCATAGTGATGCTTTCTAAGGCCCACTTGACTTCACATTCCAGGATGTCTGGCTCTAGGTGAGTGATCACACCATCGAGATTATCTGGGTCGTGAAGCTCTTTTTTGTATAGTTCTTCTGTGTATTCTTGCCACCTCTTCTTAATATCTTCTGCTTCTGTTAGGTCCATATCATTTCTGTCCTTTATTGAGCCCATCTTTGCATGAAATGTTCCCTTGGTATCTCTAATTTTCTTGAAGAGATCTCTAGTCTTTCCCATTCTGTTGTTTGCCTATGTTTCTTTACATTGATCACTGAAGAAGGCTTTCTTATCTCTCCTTGCTATTCTTTGGAACTCTGTTTTCAGATGTTTATATTTTTCCTTTTGTCCTTTGGTTTTCACTTCTTTTCTTTTCACAGCTATTTGTAGGGCCTCCTCAGACAGCCATTTTGCTTTTTTGCATTTCTTTTCCATGGGGATGGTCTTGATCCCTGTCTCCTGTACAATGTCAGGAACCTCCATCCATAGTTCATCAGGCACTCTGTCTATCAGATATAGATCCTTAAATCTATTTCTCACTTCCACTGTATAATCATAAGGGATTTGATTTTAGGTCATACCTGAATGGTCTAGTGGTTTCCCCACTTTCTGCAATTTAAGTCTGAATTTGGCAATAAGGAGTTCATGATCTGACCCACAGTCCACTCCCCATCTTGTTTTTGCTGACTGTATAGATCTCCATCTTTGGCTGCAAAGGATATAATCAATTTGATTTCAGTGTTGACCACCTGCTGATGTCCATGTGTAGAGTCTTCTGTTATGTTGTTGGAAGTGGTTGTTTGCTATGACCAGTGTGTTCTCTTGGCAAAATTTTACTAGCTTTTACCCTGCTTCATTCCATATTCCAAGGCCAAATTTGCCTGTTACTCCAGGTGTTTCTTGACTTCCTACTTTTGCATTCCAGTCCCCTAAAATGAAAAGGACATCTTTTTTTGGGTGTTAGTTCTAAAAGGTCTTGTAGGTCTTCATAGAACTGTTCAACTTCAGCTTCAACATTACTGGTTGGGGCACAGGCTTGGATTACCATGATATTGAATCATTTGCCTTGGAAACGAACAGAGATTATTCTGTCATTTTTGAGATTGTATCCAAGTACTGCATTTCAGACTCTTTTGTTGACTTTGATGGCTATTCTATTTCTTCTAAGGGATTCCTACCCACAGTAGTAGATATAATGGTCATCTGAGTTAAATTCACCCATTCCAGTCCACTTTAGTTTGCTGATTCCTAGAATGTCGACGTTCATTCTTGCTGTCTCCTGTTTGACCACATCCAATTGGCTTTGATTCCTGGACCTGACATTCCAGGTTCCTATGCAATATTACTCTTTACAACATTGGATCTTGCTTCTATCACCAGTCACATCCACCACTGAGTATTGTTACTTTGTCTCCATCCCTTCATTCTTTCTGGAGTTTATTTCTCCACTGATCTCCAGTTGGTATTGGGCACCTACCAACCCGGGGAGTTCCCCTTTCAGTTCCCTTATGCTATATAGCAGTTTCTTATTAGTTATCTATTTTATATAGTGTAGTGTGTGTATTTCCATGCAAAATTACCAATTTACTCCTACCCTTATCCCCTGGTAACCATAAATTTGTCTCTACATCTGTGGATGTAAGTAAGTTCATTTTCATCTTTTTTTTAAGGTTACACATATAAGCAGTATTATATGATATTTGTCTTTTTCTGTCTGACTTAATTCACTCAGAATGACAATTTCTAGATTCATCCATGTTGCTGAAAATGACGTTATTTTTTTTTCTTTCTTATGTTTGAATAATGTTCCATTGTATATATGTACTACATATTCTTTATCCATTCCTCTGTTGATGGACATTTAGATTACTTCCATGTCTGGCTATTGTAAATAGTATTTTAATGAACATTGGAGTGCATGTAGCTTTTTTAACTGTGATTTTCTCTGGGCATATGCCCAGGAGTGGAATTTCTAGGTAATATGCGGATTCTGTTTTGAGTTTTTAAGGAATCTTCATACTCTTCTCCTCTTGAGAAATCTGTACGCAGGTCAGGAAGCAACACTTAGAACTGGACATGGAACAACAGACTGGTTCCAAATAGGAAAAGGAGTACGTCAAGGCTGTATACTGTCACCCTGCTTATTTAACTTATATGCAGATTAGATCATGAGAAACGCTGGACTGGAAGAAACACAAGCTGGAATCAAGGTTGCCAGGAGAAATATCAATAACCTCAGATATGCAGATGACACCACCCTTATGGCAGAAAGTGAAGAGAAACTAAAAACAAAAACAAAAAACTTGATGAAAGTGAAAGAGGAGAGTGAAAAATTTGGCTTAAAGCTCAACATTCAGAAAATGAAGATGATGGTATCTGATCCCATCACTTCACGGGAATTAGATGGGGAAATAGTATAAACAGTGTCAGACTTTATTTTTCTGGGCTCCAAAATCACTGCAAGATGGTGACTGCAGCCATGAAATTAAAAGATGCTTACTCCTTGGAAGAAAAATTATGACGAACCTAGATAACATATTCAAAAGCAAAGACATTACTTTGCCGACTAAGGTCCGTCTAGTCAAAGCTATGGTTTTTCCTGTGGTCATGTATGGATGTGACAGTTGGACTGTGAAGAAGGCTTAAGATCATGGCATCTGGCCCCATCACTTCATGGGAAATAGATGGGGAAACAGTAGAAACAGTGTCAGACTTTGTTTTTTGGGGCTCCAAAATCACTGCAGATGGTGACTGCAGCCATGAAATTAAAAGGCGCTTACTCCTTGGAAGAAAAGTTATGACCAACCTAGATAGTATATTCAAAAGCAGAGACATTACTTTGCCGACTAAAGTCCGTCTCGTCAAGGCTATGGTTTTTCCTGTGGTCATGTATGGATGGGAGAGTTGGACTGTGAAGAAGGCTGAGCACCAAAGAATTGATGCTTTTGAACTGTGGTGTTGGAGAAGACTCTTGAGAGTCCCTTGGACTGCAAGGAGATCCAACCAGTCCATTCTGAAGAAGATCAGCCCTGGGATTTCTTTGGAAGGAATGATACTAAAACTGAAGCTCCAGTACTTTGGCCACCTTATGTGAAGAGTTGACTCATTGGAAAAGACCCTGATGCTGGGAGGGATTGGGGGCAGGAGGAGAAGGGGACGACTGAGGATGAGATGGCTGGATGGCATCACGGACTCAATGGACATGAGTCTGAGTGAACTCCGGGAGTTGGTGATAGACAGGGAGGCCTGGCGTACTGCGATTCATGGGGTCGCAAGAGTCAGACACTACTGAGCGACTGAACTGAACTGAACTGTAATATGAGAATTTTTTTCTTTTACCTTGAAATTACATAATTAACTGTCAGTTTTAGCTAACAGATACCATGTGATATAGTAGCAGAAGAGTGAGAAAAGCACACATTATTTTTTCTGCTACAATCAGTTTCAGATCATCTTCTACAAAACATTTTGGCTAAAGCCCATCTTCCCCATGATGAACTAACAAACAAGGAACAAGGAATAGCAACAAAAATGAACAACATTTAAACCTATGATTTCTACAATAATGGATAAAAATTGTCAAAGGAAGAAAGTAATATTTATCTGGGGCAAAAAGGTATAAAATGGAAAGCTAGTAACATATGCTTTTCATGAATATATTTTGCCTTATTAGCAGGAATGTCCTAAACAGATAATTGCACTTATTTTAATATTGAACAAATCAGATAGTAATTTTGTTTTCCATTTTTTCTGATTTTTTTGTATATTATGTTAAACATTTTCTCATTTTCCCCCCACAATATTGAATGCCTGAAATTTGTTCCTGTCAGAATGCCATCCATTTTAATTACTGTCAAAGCATTTTTTATCTTTTCATAAAAGTAAAGCTTATCTCAAAGGAGTGTGCTTGATTTCTCAAAGACTCCTTTGAAGAGCTCCTATCTACCCAAAGTAATTTGAATTCTCCTTCACTTCTCTCTCTTTTGGAAAGGACTCTTTTGGTCTTCCTCCTGAGCCATGAGACTCGTCTTTGTGATGATAGTACTTAGCTTCTCTGCTTCTTCTCGTGGAGAACATGAATCTGGTCACTGGCACTCCTTGGCTGAATTTACAGCAAGTCATGCTCATTTTCTCACAAAGTTTGCTGCTGCTGCTAAGTCACTTCAGTCGTGTCCGACTCTGTGCAACCCCATAGATGGCAGCCCACCAGGCTCCCCAGTCCCTGGGATTCTCCAGGCAAGATCACTGGAGTGGCTTGCCATTTCCTTCTCCAGTGCATGAAAGTGAAAAGTGAAAGTAAGTCCCTCAGTCGTGTCCGACCCTCAGCGACCCCATGGACTGCAGCCTACCAAGCTCCTCCGTCCATGCAATTTTCCAGGCAAGAGTACTGGAGTGGGGTGCCATTGCCTTCTCTGTCTCACAAAGGCAGGTTTACTCATTTGTTCCATAACCATTGGTGGGAAAGAGAATGGACTGGGTTAAGTAATGCCTTGGTATAAGAGAGGAGAAGGAGAAGTAAAATTAAAAGGAGAGGAAATATGAGACAGAATGCTCTAAGTCATCAGCAGGTTTTATATGGTGCCCTGCTGTTCCTCATGTGAAGAACACTTGCTCAGGATTCCTTGAGTGGTTTATCGCCCTCTCCATTGGCTCTCTCCAGTTGGGGATGGGAGGACCTTCTCATGATAGTTCTTGAAGACACCATCTAAGACTTTCTCTCAGGGTTTAGGATTTTGGTAGGGGTGGGGGCTGGGGTGGAGGGAAGGGAGTCTTTTTCATTTTTACTGTGAATCTCCCTGGAGAGAAAGAACCCAGAAAACTACTTGCTCAGATGGCGAGATGGGAAAATGGAAATATATAGTGAAATTTCTAATGTTTATGTTGCTAACAGTGAAGTCAGATTAGATTTTATTCTCTAGAAGTTTAAGCTGGGTATGAACACATGAGAACCATTCCTGTGTGTTCTAATGGGGTAAGATTCATGATGAAATATTCACCTTTAACTGAGTTGAGATAGTTTCAGTTTACAGTTTTGGTTCTGAGTCTCCAAAGCAAGAGGGACACACAACTCCTTAAAGCACAGCTGAGTTTACACGGGAGGAAAATTTGTGAGGGCCAAACTGGAAAAGAGAATTGAACGGCAGAGTGGTAAGCCAAGTAGTGGGGGAGATTTCCAGAGGATGGTGAAAGGGCAGGGAAAGGAGGTGAAGGTTCTTGGCCTCAGGATGCTAAGTGTTTAGATTTCACTCCTATCTAGGCACCAGCCTATGGGCTTTATCAAGGTGAGGAGCTGGATCTGGGACACCATATAAAGCTGAGGACAGTGAAAAGATGATTTAGAAAGACGTCTCAGGGCCACAGAGAGACAACAGTAAAAGGAGACAGCAGGCGTACTTCTCTATCTTGGCCTGAGAGATCTGTGTAAAACAAATGAGAAACTCTCCATTGAGAATTAATACCTATAGGCTGCCTTTACTTGGTTTTAGGGTTAAAATTTACTCTGCCTGGCCCATCAAGGGATCTCCAAGTCACAAAACTAACTTAAAAATGATTCCTGCTAGTAAAGATCCATGTGTGTCTACAGGATTATGCCGGGGTCCAGCCCCGGTGGATCCAGGGAATTCTAAGGGTGGACAGAGTCGGTGAAGAGAGATTTATTTAATTAGAAATATAAGATTAGATTAGGAAAGAATAGTGTAGTAGGAAAATTAGTGGAGAAAAGAGGCTGAATAACTTGGTTTACGTGAAGAACTAATAAAACCTCGAGACAAGAGGTTTGCACCATCTACATTAAGCCACTGGCACCCATTTGAATAGTGGAGGGTGCCCCACCTTGGGCTCCCTCTCGCGTGGGTCTTAGAAGCCAGGGCAAGTAAGTAGACACGGCGAGCCTCCACGCCCCAGATGGGAATTCAGCCAGAAAATAGAGTAAAGAAGACACGGGGTGACCAAGCTGCTTCAGTGAGGGAGGCCCAGTAACTTTATTTTTTTAAAGGACTTTTATACCTTTCCAACAATCGATGTTGTGTACATTATCTTCTGGCCTTGGAGGCCTTTGAAACATTTTAAGACCCTCTTTTGATAAAGGCTGTTCAACCAGAAAACTTATTTTCCCTTGAAGTGTTTTTTCTTTATATTTCTAATCTATGTCAGCCTCAGAAAGTATCAAACAAAGTTACATTTTCAGAAACAAAGGTGCAGTAAGTTACAACGAAGAAAGAACCAATTAGCTCAAAAGTCTGATGTGGTTAGTTTCAAGGCTACATTTGTTTTTTCTTTCATTCTAAGTATGTTAACAAATGTGCTCCCAGGTGCACAGTGGATAAGAGATATGGGAACTTGCAACAAGCGTTGGCCCAGTAATGAAATCCTACACCAGCACTAGTCTAATAACTTTTACCTCTTTGAAAGGCTTTATGTTTTAGGCTTCCCATGCCTCTCACAGTTGGGGGGCTGTAAACAATCACATGCATAGTTGTAAATGTCCGGGTAAGGCAAGTTAGAGAGCCATCAGAGGGGGTTTTGGATTGAAACTCTCTTATTATGTCCAGGAGACTTATTATCTAAAATCTCTAAATTAGCTTTTTCCTAAAAAAAGGTGGTGGGGGGACAGCCCCCTGTTAATGTCAGAAGAGTAGGTGAAAAGCATAATATAGGAAAGCAGGCAGACTCTGATTTGGGGATTAGATGCTCAGGAAATTCCAGGGGGAACCCCTGAAGCCTGATCCCCGCCTTTGTGTTTTGTCAGGCTTCCTTCCTCATGACCACGGGCGGGATTCCTCACTCTGGCTCCCGGCAGGACTAAAGTAATACTCCTCCAGAAGAACACAATCTCAAGTAGGCTGCAGACATTACTCATAAATAAAGCCCAGCCAAGAAGACCTCATGGCTTAAACTTAGAAATCACATCAAGACTCAGACCACAGTAAGTGAAACAAGTCTATTCAACTCAGTAGGAACCATTATATATATATACACACACACACACATATATATATGTAAATCATAAAGGCATATAGGAAAAAAACAAAAATAATTGCAAATGATGAGACATTGTCAAAATAGATTTCTAGCAGTGAAAATGTTTGCTGAATTTAAAACTCACTGCACTGGTGAACCAGCATTTTAGACAAAGCAGCATAGACAATCCATGAACTAGATGATTGATCTGAAGAAATTAATCAAAATTCAGCAGAGAGTTTCATTCTGAAACTGAGAGAGATATATATATATATAAGAGAAAGCTATACAATAAGAGGGCCCAACCTACATCTAACAGGACTTTCAAAAGCAGAAAGGAAAAAAAATGAGAGAGGAAATTTTCAAAGATCTAGGGATTTTCCAGATTTTTATGAAAGACATTATTCTCAATTTCTGGAAACAAAAATCCCAAGAAAGATACACAAAAATAAATTAATTACTAGATGTACTGTAGTGAAATTGCAAAATATCTTCAAAATCTTAAAAGAGAAAAAGGAGAAAAAATTAAAAGTGACTATTGATAAAATAAAATAAAAAACATAGGCTTCCCTGGTGGCTCAGAGGTTAAACCATCTGCCTGCACTGTGGGAGACCTGGGTTTGATCCCTGGGTCGGGAAGATTCCCCTGGAGAAGGAAATGGCAACCCACTCCAGCATTCTTGCCTGGAGAATCCCATGGAAGGAGGAGCCTGGTGGGCTACAGTCCACGGGGTCGCAAAGAGTCAGACACGACTGAGCGACTTCACTTTCACTTTCACTATTGATAAAATATAGGCTATCTGCAATGGAAAGACAATCAAATTGACAACAGACTTCAAATTAGTTTTAAAAATTCTGAACCATCATCTCTTCAAATATGACTTCTTCCTTGTTTTCTTTTACCTCTTCCTTTGGGATTTCAGGGAAATGTGGGGTAAATGTCATTGTGTCTGCCATGTCTCTTACTCTTTCTTCTGTATTTTTTCACCTTTTGGACTTTTTGTACCTCATTCCAGATAATTTCTTTTTATTTACCTTCCAGTTTACTAATTCTCTCTTCAGCCATGTATAACCTGCTGTTAGACACATTGAATTCCTAATTTTAGTTAGTTTTACAGTCATAGGTTATTCCATATATCAAGTGTATATAATTTCTACTTCTACATTGAATTTCCATCTTTTTTTAGCTCCTTAAACATGCTAAGTATAGCTATTTTAAATTCCTGCCTGGTAGTTCTAAAATCTAAAACAGTAAGTAGTTACTAGCTACATTTGGCTCTTGAGTACTTGAAATATGGCAAGTCTGATTTGGGGTACTGTAACTGTAAAATGCACGCCAGATTTTGAACACTTGGTAAAAAAAATGTCCAGTATCCCATTATGAATTTTATATTGATTTTTATATTTATATTGATTACATCCTGAATAGTTTGAAATAGCAGTTTGGGTTAAGGGACCTACTTCCCTTAAGCAGTAGTAAGAAGGGACCAAAGATCAGAAGGGAAGGGACCTACTCCCCTTCAGCAGTAATGAGATGGAACCAGAGAGCAGTAGGGAAGGGGCCTGTTGGTCCTTCAGGGGCTAAGAGCAGTAGGGAAGGGGCCTACTTCCCTCAGCAGTAGTAAGAAAGGACCAGAGAACAGTAGGGAAATTACCTACTTCCCTTCAGCAGTAGTAAGAAGGGGGACAGAAAGCAGTAGAGAAGGGACCTACTTCAGTTCATCAGTAGTACGAAGGGACCACAAGGGGCTCTGTGCACAGATCATCAATTCCGTTCACTCATTCATGTCCGACTCTTTGCAACCCCATGAACCTCACCACACCAGCCCTCCCTGTCCATCACCGACTCCTGGAGTCCACCCAAACCCACATCCATTGAGTCGGTGATGCCATCTCACCATCTCATCCTCTGTCGTCCCCTTCTCCTCCCGCCCTCAGTCTTTCTCAGCATCAGGGTCTTCTCAAATGATTCAGCTGTTCACATCAGGTGGCGAAAATATTGGAATTTCAGTTTCAACATCAGTCCTTCCAATGAATACCCAGGACTGATCTCATTTAGGATGGACTGGTTGGATGGATCTCCTTGCAGTCCAAGGGACTCTCAACAGTCTTCTCCAACACCACAGTTCAAAAGTATCAATTCTTTGCCACTCAGCTTTCTTTATAGTCCAACTCTCACGTCCATACATGACTACTGGAAAAACCAAGGCCTTGACTAGATGGACCTTTGTTAACAAAGTAATGTCTCTGCTTTTTAATATGCTGCCTCGGTTGGTCATAACTTTCCTTCCAAGGAGTCTTTTAATTTCATGGCTGCAATCACCATCTGCAGTGATTTCGGAGCCCAGAAAAATAAAGTCAGCCACTGTTTCCATTGTTTCCCCATCTATTTCCCATGAAGTGATGGAGCCAGATGCCATGATCTTAGTTTTCTGAATGTTGAGCTTTAAGGGACTCTCAACAGTCTTCTCCAACACCACAGTTCAAAAGTATCAATTCTTTGCCACTCAGCTTTCTTTATAGTCCAACTCTCACGTCCATACATGACTACTGGAAAAACCAAGGCCTTGACTAGATGGACCTTTGTTAACAAAGTAATGTCTCTGCTTTTTAATATGCTGCCTCGGTTGGTCATAACTTTCCTTCCAAGGAGTCTTTTAATTTCATGGCTGCAATCACCATCTGCAGTGATTTCGGAGCCCAGAAAAATAAAGTCAGCCACTGTTTCCATTGTTTCCCCATCTATTTCCCATGAAGTGATGGAGCCAGATGCCATGATCTTAGTTTTCTGAATGTTGAGCTTTAAGCCAACTTTTTCACTCTCCTCTTTCACTTTCATCAAAGAGGATCTTTAATTCTTCTTCACTTTCTGCCATAAGGGTGGTGTCATCTGCATATCTGAGGTTATTGATATTTCTCCCAGCAATCTTGATTCCAGTTTGTGCTTCCTCCAGCCCAGCGTTTCTCATGATGTACTCTGCATAGAAGTTAAATAAGCAGGGTGACAATATACAGCCTTGACGTACTCCTTTTCCCATTTGGAACCAGTCTGTTGTTCCATGTCCAGTTCTAACTGTTGCTTCCTGACCTGCATATAGGTTTCTCATGAGGCAAGTCAGGTGGTCTGCTTTCCCATCTCCTTCAGAATTTTCTACAGTTTCTTGAGATCCACCCAGTCAAAGACTTTGGCATAGTCAATAAAGCACAAATCTATGTTTTTCTGGAACTCTCTTGCTTTTTCCATGATCCAGCGGATGCTGGCTATTTGATCTCTGATTCCTCTGCCTTTTCTAAAACCAGCTTGAACATCTGGAAGTTCAGGGTTCACGTACCGCTCAAGCCTGGCGCAGGAGAGCGGCGGCTGAGACAGGGGACAGGAGCCAGGCGGCTGCCATGGCGCAGAAGGGCAGATCACAGGCTTGTGGTTTTCTTTTCAGGGCGGCTCTGGTCCGTTCCCCGGTCTCCAGGACTCCCACTTCCCAGCTGAGCCCTGGGGGCGGGGAGGGGGGCGGTCCTCAACAGCATTTCCTGTAGCGTTCTGGCCCCCTCTTCACTTAGCGTCACCTCCCAAACTCCCCGCATTACTGCTTCACCAAGGCACCCCTGTTCTGGCCCGGAGAGCCCGCAAGTAGCCCGGGGAGCCACTGAGGAGTAAAAGACCCAGGAGAAGGAAAAGAGGAGAAGATGGCGGCGCCTCCCCGCAAGAAGTTTCGCGAACCCCCGCGCACACCACCATCCCCATTCAGGTTGTAACTCACCCAACTTCCCTGAGCCCCATGGCAGCTTCATCCCTGAATTCACCGCCCGGAGTCCCGCTGAACCAAACAATGACAAGCAAGTCCAGGAAGCCAAGAGGGGTCTCGGACCACCCATCTCTCCTTTTGCCACCTGGATCTCGATTTTGCAGGAGTGGAGCATGCCAGGTCAGAGGAGCCGATCCTTTCTGGGGAGGCAGACACTGCTCTTCTGGGGCCGCCTGCGTTGCTCCGCCCACACGCCCCAGGCAAGGCCCGCTCAGTCGTTAACTTGTGGCTTCCCCAGACTGCTAGCTCCAGCCAGGGTGTTGCCACTTCCTCCTCTTGCCACTTGTTGGAGGCGTTTCCTGGGCTGATAGCCAGAATCTTCCTAGTTAGATCATTTTGTCATTTTGCTTCAGCAATACGTGAACCGTGAAAAACCTGATGTTCAAGCTAGTTTTAGAAAAGGCAGAGGAACCAGAGATAAAATTGCTAACATCCACTGGATCATGGAAAAAGCAAGAGAGTTCCAGAAAAACATCTATTTCTGCTTTATTGACTATGCCAAAGCCTTTGACTGTGTGGATCACAAGAAACTGTGGAAAATTCTGAAAGAGATGGGAATACCAGACCACCTGACCTGCCTCTTGAGAAATCTGTATGCAGGTCAGGAAGCAACAGTTAGAACTGGACATGGAACAACAGACTGGTTCCAAATAGGAAAAGGAGTCCGTCAAGGCTGGATATTGTCACTCTGCTTATTTAACTTCTATGCAGAGTACATCATGAGAAA
>SJXQ01003914.1:0-35045 GCA_006408695.1 Aepyceros melampus | reverse complement strand
AGTACTTTGGCCACCTTATGCGAAGGGTTGACTCATTGGAAAAGACCCTGATGCTGGGAGGGATTGGGGGCAGGAGGAGAGGGGGACGACCGAGGATGAGATGGCTGGATGGCATCATGGACTCAATGGACGTGAGTCTGAGTGAACTCCGGGAGTTGGTGATGGACAGGGAGGCCTGGCATGCTGCGATTCATGGGGTCGCAAAGAGTCGGACATGACTGAGCGACTGAACTGAACTGAACTGAATTAATAGAAATTGATCAAAGGTTAGGGGAAATTTTCTGGCAAGAAGGTCCTGGAGGGGCAAGCTCAGGGCTTCCTGCCTCCCCATCTTGAGCTTGCCTTGGATGATCACTGACCTCTTCATTGTATTGAGTTTCCTTAGGGTTTTCCATACCATCTTATGAGAACCTGAAGGAACTTTTCAGCCAACCCACTTATTGTTTCCAGTGCCAGTTCAGGTGGCAAACTTAATTGATAAATTTTGTCTATGTTCTGACCATTCCACTGACTTGCCCTTCTCTCATGTCTTTCCCTCTCCTCAGGCTTCCTGAGTCCCAGAGACAAGGCTGTATTGAAATTAGGCCAGTTCATCACTCTGCAAGTTTGCTTCTGTCCCATTTGTTTATTTCTCCTTCAAAATTTCAATGCCAGTGCATTTTGAAGAAGAATCTGTGGAATTCTACAGGTTGTTTGCCCCTGTTTTCTTTTTTTTTTAAATAATTGTACAACCTTTGAAAATTACATAAGTTATAATGATCCAGTATTATTTGTCATTCAAAACAACAACAACAACTTTCTCTTGCTCCCAGCAACCATCCAAGTGGAATTAAAGTTCCTGAAAAAAGGCCAATTCAAGATGGCTTCTACTCTGGTAGAAACAGAAAACAAAAAGATGAAGAAAAGCAATAAAGAAATGGGTCCTCATCAAACTTACATACATTTGCACAGCAAAGGAAACCATACACAAAACAAAAATGGCAAACTACAGACTGGGAGAAAAGATTTGCAAAGGATGCAGCTCAGAAGAGCTTAATTTCCAAAATATACGAAAAGCTCTTACAACTCAATAATAAAGACAGAGAACCAGTCACAGAATGGGCAGAAGATCTAAATAGACATTTCTCCAAAGAAGGCATACACATGGCCAATAGGCATGTGAAAAGGTGCTCCATATGAATATTTGTTATTTTTAATTAGTTAATTAAACACTTTTATTGTATATTGGAGTATATAGTTGATTAAAAGTGTGTGTTTCAGGTGTACAGCAAAGTGATTCAGTTATACATGTATATGTATATACATGTATAACTATTTTTTTTTTTACATATTCTTTTCCCGTTTATGCTATTACAGAATATGGAACAGAGTCCCCTATGCCACACAAGTCATTGTTGGTTATCTATTTTAAGTACAGCAGTGTGTATATGTCAATCCTAAACTCCCAGTTTATCTCTCTCCATCACTTATCACCTCTGGATATATACCCAGGAGTGGGACTGCTGTATCATATGGTAGCCTGAACCTGCCTGCAGTGCAGGAGACCTGGGTTTAATCCCTGGGTCAGGGAGATCCCCTGGAGAAGCAAATGGTAACCCACTTCAGTATTCTTGCCTGGAGAGTTCCATGGATGGAGGAGCCTGGAGGGCTACAGTCCCTGGGGTGGCAAAGAGTTGGACATGACTTAGCAACTAAATCACCACCACAGGGCAGCTCTGTTTTTAGTTTTGAAAGGAATCTCCATACCATTCTCCATAGTGCATGTATCAATTTACATTCCATCAACAGTGTGGGAGGGTTCCCTTTTCTCCACAGTCTCTCCAGCATTTATTGTTTGTTCAGTTCAGTTCAGTTCAGTTTAATTTCTCAGTCATGTCCAAATTTTTGTGACCCCATGGTCTGCAGCACACCAGGCTTCCCTCTCCATCACCAAGTCCTGGAGCCTACTCAAACTCATAGACTTTTCAATATGGCCATTCTGACCAGTGTGAGGTTCCTGGAAGGGGGAAGGAGAATAAATGTCAGAGAATGAGCAGTAAAAGCTAAAGCGTCTCAGCCCCAGGATCCAGGGCACCTACTGGGCAACAAGAACAGACTTTAGGAGACAGAGAGGGTTGGTTGCATAGGCCTCTCACTGCAGTGGCTTCTCTTGTTGCAAAGCACCTGTTCTACTTTGCTTGGGCTTCCAAAGCACATGGGTTTAGTTGTCCTGTGGCATGTGGGATTGTCCCTGATCAGGGATCAAACCTGTGTCCCCTGCATTGGCATGTGAATTCCTATCACTGGCCCATCAGAAAGCCCCTGCCACATCTCCTTTATCCATTCATTTGTCGATTGTCATTTAAGTTGCTTGTATGATTTCTCAGGTAGCTCAGATGGTAAAGAATCTGCCTTCTATGTGGGAGACCTGGGTTCAATCTCTGTGTTGGAAAGCTCTCCTGGAGGAGGGCATGGCAACCCACTCCAGTATTTGTGCCTGGAGAACCCATGGACAGAGGAACCTGGTGGGCCACAGTCCATGGCGTCGCCAAGAGCTGAACATGACTGAGCTACTAAGCACACACACAGTCTCCTTCCCCTGATGGTGTCTAGGCCCTGGTTCCCACCTCTTGCCCTGGGCCCATAATTCTCCAACTGAACGGCCTCAGGTTCTGAGTCCTTGCTCCATGTCTCCCCCAGGGTCTGGGTCTGTTTTGAGCAGAACTTCAAGGCATTAATTCTCCTTCAAGAGAAGCAAGGGTTTGGGTCTGTTACTGATATAATGAAGGAAAGTCTGTTTCTATATCAGGGCTGGAGTGACAATGAAGTTGTAGCCAAGTTAAGTGTCTGTGAGGAAACTCAGGTGCTAGCTTGCATGGGGAGTACTGACTCACTCTTCATGTGCCCCACAAAATTCACATGGTGCAGTTCAGTTCAGTTCAGTCGCTCAGTTGTGTCCGACTCTTTGTGACCCCATGAATCGCAGCACGCCAGGCCTCCCTGTCCATCACCAACCCCCGGAGTTCACTCAGACTCACGTCCATCGAGTCTGTGATGCCATCCAGCCATCTCATCCTCTATCGTCCCCTTCTCCTCCTGCCCCCAATCCCTCCCAGCACCAGGGTCTTTTCCAATGACTCAACTCTTTGCATGAGGTGGCCAAAGTACTGGAGGTTCAGCTTTAGCATCATTCCTTCCAAAGAAATCCCAGGGTTGATCTCCTTCAGAATGGACTGGTTGGATCTCCTTGCAGTCCAAGGGACTCTCAAGAGTCTTCTCCAGCACCACAGTTCAAAAGCATCAATTCTTCGGTGCTCAGCCTTCTTCACAGTCCAACTCTCACATCCATACATGACCACAGGAAAAACCATAGCCTTGACTAGACTGATCTTAGTCGGCAAAGTAATGTCTCTGCTTTTGAATATACCATCTGGGTTGGTCATATTTTCTTCCAAGGAGTAAGTGTCTTTTAATTTCATGGCTGCAGTCACCATCTGCAGTGATTTTGGAGCCCTCAAAAATAAAGTCTGAAACTGTTTCTACTGTTTCCCTATCTATTTCCCATGAAGTGACGGGGCCAGATGCCATGATCTTCGTTTTCTGAATGTTGAACTTTAAGTCAACTTTTTCACTCTCCCCTTTTACTTTCATCAAGAGGCTTCTCAGTTCCTCTTCACTTTCTGCCATAAGGGTGGTGTCATCTGCGTATCTGAGGTGATCGATATTTCTCCTGGCAATCTTGATTCCAGCTTGTGCTTCTTCCAGTCCAGCGTTTCTCATGATGTACTCTGCATAGAAGTTAAATAAGCAGGGTGACAATATACAGCCTTGACAGACTCCTTTTCCTATTTGGAACCAGTCTGTTGTTCCATGTCCAGTTCTAACTGTTGCTTCCTGACTTGCATATCAGTTTCTCAAGAGGCAGGTTAGGTGGTCTGGTATTCCCATCTCTTTCAGAATTTTCCACAGTTTCTTGTGATCCACACAGTCAAAGACTTTGGCATAGTCAATAAAGCAGAAATAGATGTTTTTCTGGAACTCTCTTGCTTTTTCCATGATCCAACAGATGTTGACAATTTGATCTCTGGTTCCTATGCCTTTTCTAAAACCAGCTTGAACATCTGAAAGTTCACAGTTCACGTATTGCTGAAGCCTAACTTGGAGAATTTTAAGCATCACTTTACTAGCATGTGAGATGAGTGCCAATTGTGTGGCTGTTTGAGCATTCTTTGGCATTGCCTTTCTTTGGAATTGGAATGAAAACTGACCTTTTCCAGTCCTGTGGCTACTGCTGAGTTTTCCAAATTTGCTAGCATATCGAGTGCAGCACTTTCACAGCATCATCTTTCAGGATTTGAAATAGCTCAACTGGAATTTCATAATCTCCACTAGCTTTATTCATACTGATGCTTCCTAAGGCCCACTTGACATCATATTCCAAGATGTCTGGCTCTAGGTGAGTGATCACACCATAGTGATTATGTGGGTCATAAAGATTCTTTGTACAGTTCTTCTGTGTATTCTTGCCGCCTGTTCTTAATATCTTCTGCTTCTATTAGGTTCATACCACTTCTGTCCTTTATTGAGCCCATCTTTGCACGAATGTTCCCTTGTTATCTCTAATTTTCTTGAAGAGATCTCTAGTCTTTCCCATTCTATTTTCCCATCACTAGTCTTTCTATTCTATTTAATAGTTTTCCACTATTTCTTTGCATTGATTGCTGAGGAAGGCTTTCTTATCTCTCCTTGCTATTCTTTGGAACTCTGCATTCAAATGGGTATATCTTTCCTTTTCTCCTTTGCTTTTCACTTCCCTTCTTTTTACAGCTATTTGTAAGGCCTCCTCAGACAGCCATTTTGCTTTTCCTCATTTCTTTTTCTTGAGGATGGTCTTGATTCCTGTCTCCAATGTCTACAATGTCATGAACCTCTGTCCATAGTTCATCAGGCACTCTGTCTATCAGATCTAGTCCCTTAAATCTATTTCCCATTTCCACTGTATAGTCATAAGAGAATTCATTTTGTCATACCTGAATGGTCTAGTGGTTTTCTCCACTTTCTTCACTTTCAGTATGAATTTGGCAATAAGGAGTTCATGATCTGAGCTACAGTCCACGCCTGATCTGTTTTTGCTGACTGTATAGAGTTTCTCCATCTTTGGCTGCAAAGAATATAATCAATCTGATTTCCCTGTCGACCATCTGGTGATGTCCACGTGTAGAGTCTTCTCTTTTGTTTTTGGAAGAGGGTGTTTGCTATGACCAGCGCATTCTCTTGGCAGAACACTATTAGCCTTTGCCCTGCTTCATTCTGTACTCCAAGTCCAAATTTTACTGTTACTCCAGGTGTTTCTTGACTTCCTACTTTTGCATTCCAGTCCCCTATAATGAAAAGGACATCTTTTTTAGGTGTTAGTTCTAGCAGGTCTTGTAGGTCTTCATAGAACTCTTCAGCTTCTTCAGCATTCCTAGTCGGGGAATAGACTTGGATTAACGTGATATTGAATGGTTTGCCTTGGAACAAATAGAGATCATCCTGTCATTTTTGAGACTGCATCCAAATACTGCATTTCAGACTCTTTTGTTGACCATGATAGCTACTCCATTTCTTCTAAGGGATTCCTGCCCACAGTTGTAGATATAGTGGTCATCTGAGTTAAATTCACCCATTCCAGTCCATTTTAGTTCACTGATTCCAAGAATGTTGATGTTCACTCTTGCCATCTCCTGTTTGACCACTTCCAATTTGCCTTGATTCATGGACCTGACATTCCAGGTTCCTATGCAATATTGCTCTTTATAGCATCAGACCTTGCTTCTATCACCAGTCCCATCCACAACTGAGTGTTGTTTTTGCTTTGGCTCCATCCCTACATTCTTTCTGGAGTTATTTCTCCACTGATCTCCAGTAGCATATTGGGCACCTACCGACCTGGAGAGTTCATCTTTCAGTGTCCTGGCTTTCTGCCTTTGCATACTGTTCATGGGGTTCTCAAGGCAAGAATACTGAAGTGGCTTGCCATTCCCTCCTCCAGTGGACCACATTCTGTCAGACGTCTCCACCATGACCCATCCGTCTTGGGTGGCCCCACATGGCATGGCTTGGTTCCATTGAGTTATACAAGGCTGTGACTGTATCTTATTTTTTGATGCATTTCAAACTTGAAGACAATACAACATTTGCCTCAAACACTTCATCATGTCGTTCAGCAACGAATGGTCTTTTCTGCCTTTGAATGTGTATTCTGTTTGTCCGTGTCACCTTGAACTTCTAATTTAATAAATACTGCTGCATTTTCTTTAATGGACTGTATTAATTTTTTAGTTTTAATATTTAAAGGTTAAGTTTTAAAATTTAGTTTCCCTGGATAGAAATTAAGATGCATCATTTTTATTTTTTTGGCTGTGCCATGAGGCATGTAGGATCTTGTTCCTTAACCAGGGATTGAACCTCCACCCCTAGAGTCTAAGCATGGAGTCTTTACCACTGGGAAGCACCCCCCCAAAAAAACCATGTTTATATGTATATATATATACACATAACATATATATATTATATAGATATTATAAATATACTCAATATTTACCTTTTGACTTTCCTGGTGGCTCAGACGGTAAAGCATCTGCCTACAATGCGGGAGACCTGCGTTCAATCGCTGGCTTGGGAAGATCTCCTGGAGAAGGCGATGGAAACCCACTCCAGTACTCTTGCCTGGAAAATCCGATGGATGGAGGAGACTCGTAGGCTACAATCCATGGGGTCGTGAAGAGTTGGACAGGACTGAGCAACTTCACTTTCACTTTATCTCAGTAAGAGATAAATCACCACTAAAGGGAAACTCCCCAAACACATAAACTGTACAAATTCAAGAGTTCATGTCCATGCAAATGAAGAAAGAACATAAGATAAAAATAGACATCAGGAATCAAGACAGCCTTTCATTATCGTTCCTTTTGGTTGTTGTTGTTAGTGTTAGTCCTGTTCAAGACGATCATCTCCAATACATTTTTAGGGGATATATCAACCAGTTTCCCCTCTAATTTTCGGAACACGATAGGGACCTCAGCTCCAGACTTCTCCCAGAGGACTCATGAACGTGATGTTAGCAAGACCACAGTCATAGGAGAGAAAAACCTCTCCATCCACCTGGCCTTGAACCTCACACCATGGCTGTCCAGGCCTGGGCTGGGGACTGATGGTGAAATTATAGGAAAGACAGTGAGCATGTGTGCAGGCAAAACACAGTGAGGGGGAGGTTGGGAGAAAAAGACCCATAGGCCTCCTCCCCCAGTTATGTGAGAGTGGAGTAAGGCTGCAGGGCTGGGCTGACAGAGCAGGATGGCCCTGCCTGCCGCCCCCCACCCCAAACACACCCCAGTTACTGGCTGAGGAAGAGGAGGAAGCCTTGATCAGGCAAAAGAACCACACAGCCCTGGATATGCCTGTCTCCACTCTGTTCAAAAGCTCCACACCTAGCGTGGACTGACACAATTTTTCCCAGAGGTGGGCCAGGCCAGCTCAGAAGGAGAGGCCTAAACACAGAGGACTGTGAGAATGTCTCTGAGTGTCCTGAGGAGAGATGGGGAGCCTTTGGGGGCTGCTCCTGAGGAAGCAGGATCACCGTGGGGGAGGATGAGAACAGAACCCAAAGCTGAAGAAGGGAGAGTTCACAATTAGGGGGTCACAGGACTTAGCAAGGCCAAGGAGATGCTGCTGATCTCCCACTAGGATGGGTCTTGGAAGCCTGGAGAAAGGCCTGGCCCACATGGCATCAAAGAGAAATTTCAGAACTTCCGAGGCAGGTGGGTACCCCAAACACACCCCAGTTACTGGCTGAGGAAGAGGAGGAAGCCTTGATCAGGCAAAAGAACCACACAGCCCTGGATATGCCTATCTCCACTCTGTTCAAAAGCTCCACACCTAGCGTGGACTGACACAATTTTTCCCAGAGGTGGGCCAGGCCAGCTCAGAAGGAGAGGCCTAAACACAGAGGATGTGAGAATGTCTCTGAGTGTCCTGAGGAGAGATGGGGAGCCTTTGGGGGCTGCTCCTGAGGAAGCAGGATCACCGTGGGGGAGGATGAGAACAGAACCCAAAGCTGAAGAAGGGAGAGTTCACAATTAGGGGGTCACAGGACTTAGCAAGGCCAAGGAGATGCTGCTGATCTCCCACTAGGATGGGTCTTGGAAGCCTGGAGAAAGGCCTGGCCCACATGGCATCAAAGAGAAATTTCAGAACTTCCGAGGCAGGTGGGAGAGGAGGGGATCCAAGGCTCCGAGAAGTGAATCTGCCAGGGCGGACACAGTATGAAAGGGCAGGAAAGTGTGCAATCCACCAGCTCCATGGGAAAGCCTGAAGGATTCTATGGAGTCCAAGAGGAAAGCATAGATGAGAAACATGTCCAACAGAGCAAGTGAGATCTGCCAGGACTTGAAACCTGGGATCTGTGGACCTTTGCTCTAGTGCTTGCACCTGGACAATGATCTCCTCCAGCAACAAAATACAAAAAAATTTATAAGGGACTGAAAATAACTGCACACATGCCAAGTTGGGCTTAATTGTGAATGAAAAGATAAAAAACCCAACTGGAAAAGCAGGGTACGGGGTATGATCCCTGCACAGGGCACTGCCACGACGGTGGGCAGGCCACCTAAGCCATCCCTCAGGTCCTAACCCTTGGCCTGCCCCTACCCTCACCCCATATAAGGGGCCAGCCTGCCCCCCGCCAAGGGAATGAGCAAGGAGCAATGGTGCTCCCACCCTCACACTGCAGCACATGTCCCACGGAAGCCTCACCTGGATTTCTTATCTGGCCTCTTATCCACTTCAATCGAGTAAGGTTCGGTTCGTGCCTTCCAAGAGTATATTTCCACAGTCCTGGGTACATTCTGGCAGCTGTTTGGCTATGGTTTTTCCAGTGGTCATATATGGATGTGAGAGTTGGACTGTCAAGAAAGCTGAGCGCTGAAGAATTGATGCTTTTGAACTGTGGTGTTGGAATTGACTCTTGAGAGTCCCTTGGACTACAAGGAGTTCCAACCAGTCCATCCTAAAAGAAATCAATCCTGGGTGTTCTTTGGAAGGACTGGTGCTGAAGCTGAAACTCCAATACTTTGGGAACCTCGTGCAAAGAGTTGACTCTTTGGAAAAGACTCTGATGCTGGGAGGGATTGGGGGCAGGCGGAGAAGGGGACAACAGAGGATAAGATGGCTGGATGGCATCACCGACTCAATGGACATGCGTTTGAGTGAAGTCCGGGAGTTGGTGATGGACAGGGAGGCCTGGAGTGCTGCAATTCATGGGTTGAAGCTGAAACTCTAATACTTTGGGAACCTCGTGCAAAGAGTTGACTCTTTGGAAAAGACTCTGATGCTGGGAGGGATTGGGGGCAGGCGGAGAAGGGGACAACAGAGGATAAGATGGCTGGATGGCATCACCGACTCAATGGACATGCGTTTGAGTGAAGTCCGGGAGTTGGTGATGGACAGGGAGGCCTGGAGTGCTGCAATTCATGGGGTCGCAAAGAGTCGGACACGACTGAGCGACTGAACTGAACTGAACTGAAGCACTATATAAGTAAACTCTCAGAAATATCAATAAAGCTCACCAGAACACATTTCTGACACCAGGAAGGACCCTGAGTCAGAATGATTAGCCAGAGGTGACTCAGAAACTAATTCCATCACCAGAGAACCTGAGACTACAAGCCATGTGGCAGAGCAGTTCTCCTGGGTTCCCTTACCCTGCTGCTCTCTACCCTGTAGCCCCTTCCCAAAAAAGCCTCTTGCTTTGTCAGCATGGAACAATTCACTTTTCAGTGTTAGACAAAAGCCCACTCTCAGACCCTGCAAGGAGTCCCCCTTTCTGTAACAGATGGTGACTCTGGTGGGATTTCATCACTATGACCGACACGCTGACCATTCAGATACTTAGGGACAAGCTTGTCCACTGAATGACCCGACCCAGTGGCCTCAACAGGTATTTTCTTTTCTCCTTTGTCTCCCCCCAACTCTGACAACTGGCCTGAGTGCCCCGATCTGATAAGGAACAAGTTAAGGAAGAAGGATCATTGAAAAAGCAAGAGAGTTCCAGAAAAACATCAATTTCTGCTTTATTGACTACTCCAAAGCCTTTGACTGTATGGATCACAACAAACTGTGGAAAATTCTTCCAGAGGTGGGACTATCAGAGCACCTGACCTGCCTCTTGAGAAATCTGTATGCAGGTCAGGAAGAAACAGTTAGAACTGCACATGGAACAACAGAGTAGTTCCAAATTGGGAAAGGAGTACATCAAGGCTATATATTATCACCTTGCTTATTTATCTTATATGCATAGTACGTCATGAGAATCACTGGGCTGCAGGAAGCACAGACTGGAATCAAGATTGCTGGGAAAAATATCAGTAACCTCAGATGTGCAGATGACACCACCCTTATCGCAGAAAGTGAAGAACTAAAGAGCCTCTTGAAAGTGAAAGAGGAGATTGAAAAAGTTGGCTTAAAGCTCAACATTCAGAAAACCAAGAACATGGCATCTGCTCCCATCACTTCATGGCAAACAGATGGGCAAACAATGGAAACAGTAAAGACTTTATATTCTTGGGCTCCAAAAATTACTGCAGATGGTGACTGCAGCCATGAAATGAAAAAACTCTTGCTCCTTGGAAGAAAACTTACGACCAACCTAGACAGCCTATTAAAAACCAGAGACATTACTTTGCCAATAAAGATCTGTCTAGTCAAAGCCATCATTTTTCCAATAGTCATGTGTGGATGTGAGAGGTGAACTGTAAAGAAAGCTGAGTGCCGAAGAATTGATGCTTTTGATCTGTGGTGTTGGACAAGACTCTTGGTGCAAGGAGATCCAAGCAGTCCATCCTAGAGGAAATCAGTCCTGAATATTCGTTGGAAGGACTGATGTTGAAGCTGAAACTCCATCCTTTGGCCACCTGATGCAAAGAACTGATTAATTGGAAAAGACCCTGATGCTGGGAAAGATTGAAGGCAGGAGGAGAAGGGGACAACAGAGGATGAGATGGTTGCATGGCATCACCGACTCAGTGGACATGAGTCTGAGTAAACTGCAGGAGTTGGTGATGGACAGGGAGGCCTGGCGAGCTGCGGTCCATGGGGTCGCAAAGAGTCCGACGCGACTGAACTGAACTGAACTGAACTGAAGGAACAAGAGCGTTACGGTCTCCTGTAACCAGTGCACGTTGGCGCCCAGGGTAAACAGGCGGGTATGCTTGTTTACAGAAGGCAAGCCTGTGAGTGACGGGGCTGGCAAGAGTGCCTAACCTAGAATCCGGTGGGAAGCCTCCAAGCGGAAACCTGGGCGGAGCCTGTCGGCAGGGACCGCCCAGGCAGTCAGCGAAGAGGCGGAGGTCCAGACCGCAGCGGCCGGCTAGCAGAAGAGGATCACAGGTTCTGACTTGGCAGCTTCGCACTCCTGCAAAATTGGGATCCAGATGGCAAAGGGAGAGATGGGTGACTCCAAGAGCAGTATTGGCTTCCTCGTTTTGCTTCTGATTGTCTTGTTCAGTGGGACGTCCAGCGGTGAGTTCCGGGATGGACCTGAGGGGGAACGCAGACACCCGTGTCCGCTCTGGTTGATAACTTAGCACCGGGAAAGAGCGCTGGTCCTTCAGGGGCCGGGAGATGGAGGGACCAGAAGGGTCTCTGTTGCACAGGTCGGGGCGGGAGGGTGTGCTTTGTGGGGTGGATCTGGGTCCCTTCTCCCCGGGAAGGTCGACTGGTCCCAAATCGCCCGGCTCCAGGGCTCTCAGTTTCTAGGGGCGGGCTGGACCCTTGGGTTTCACCGCATTTTCTGCCGCGTCCCGGCCCCCTCTTCTCCCAGCGTCACCTCCCAAACTCCAGGCATTACTACTTCACCCACGGCACCCCTGTTCTGGCCCGGAGAGCCGGCAAGAAGGCAGGAGGAGCCTCCGAGCTCTCACAGTCCTCTCACAGTCCCCCAGCGGCATGGGGAAGTTGCCTGTTGAAGCCCACGTGGAGCCAGGCAGCCACATAATATCACCCAGCACCAGAGAAGCACATTATCTTCCAGAACACTGTGCCTTAGGAAAGCCATAGCATCTGAACTTTCTAAGACAGACTTAGTGATGTGGAATATTTTCTAGGTATCACCTTCATTAGGTTGAACTGAAAATGTTTGTATAAATTTCGTGACCAAGAAATTTTTAAACAGTGTTATGAATAAATAGTTTTTAAGATTGTTTCAAGACAAATACTTGGACTAGCTTAGGGCCAAGTGCTTTTTAGTTTCTATGTCATCAGAGTAATGTAGTTGATTCATCCTTGGATGTGCAGTGAGTAGTTGCTCACTCCTGTCTGACTCTTTGGGACCCCATGGACTTGTACAGTCCGTGGAATTCTCCAGGGTTGAATACTGGAGTGGGTAGCCTTTCCCGTTTCTAGGGGATCTTCCCAACCCAGGGATTGAACCCAGGTCTCCCACATTGCAGGTGGATTCTTTACCATCTAAGGCACCAGGGAAGCTCAAGAATACTGGAGTGGGTGGCCTCTCCCTTTTCCAGGGGATCTTTCTGATCCAGGAATTGAGCTGGGGTCTCCTGCATTGCAGGTGGATTCATTACCTGCTGAGCCACCGGGAAACCCTTAAGTTTCTTTCTTTTCTTTCTTTCTTTCTTTCTTTTTTAATATTTATCACTAGTCTTGGGAATTATTTGTCTATAAGATGAAATACTTTGTCTTAGGAAAATAAAAATGAAAAAATGCTCTCCCCTTGTACAAGAAAAAGCAGTGTTGGAGGAAGAAAATTTAAAAGCTAGAAGGAAAAAAAAGAGAAAAATACAATAGAAACAGAAACTACTCTTTCATGGAAAGTTGGTTGACTTTAAAAAAACTTTTTTTAATACAGAGGAGTTCTGCCTTCTTACTTTGGGGAAAGTAGGAGAGGAATTTACTGAAACATCTTAAATTTGGCAGATCCTGGCATTTCTCAGTGACAGAAGTGGGTTTGGGTCAGGTCAATAGTAAATAATCCCTTTTACTGCACCTACAACAGTGCTATGCACAGAATGGGTGCCTGAGTTGTGTTGGGTAGGGAAAAAAAAGTAAACAGATTTTGTGCTTATCTTCAAGGCTGGCTTAAGTATAAAATGGATTTTTAAAAACACTTTAAAAAATTAAAGAATTCAATTTATTTTCTTAAAAAAATCACATATGCATCATGAGGAAGGCGCTCAATGCCTAGCCACTGATCAGCGCCTCCCTGAAGTCAAAGCTCCTCCCAGACAGCTCAGGCTGTTACTAGTTGAAGCTGGTTATGACCCAGATCCTACCACCTATGAAGATAACGAGTGGTTGACAAGGACAAGTTGGTTTGTCCAGGAGCCCTGGGGAAATAGTGACCTAATGTCCTCAGACCGCCTCCAAATTTCCAGGTTAGAAAGGGGCCAGAAGTGGCTGCTGCAGGGCACATCAGCCCATCAGGTGGCAGTCTTGTGCGCAGTCAGGGTGGTTGGCACAAGGCGAACGTCAGCAAGCTGATGGTTTCAACCAGTCTGGGGGTCTGCATGCTTGCAGCCAGCAGTTTTTATGTGCTGGGGGTCTGCTTCCTGTAGAAACAACTTGAGGCTTGTGTCAGCTCTTTGTTATCTTTCAGGGAATGGGAATTTCACAACACTGCTATGTGGCTGGTCACAGTCTAAATTGTTACCAGTTTCCCAGCCTGAGAAGTATTCCTTTCTCCATCTTCACATGGTCTAATCCTTAACTCTTAAACCACCATTTGAGACTCACAGGAGGCCTGGCTGACTAAGACTTTTCTACAAACAAGAGGCGGACACAGACCCTGGGGGGCGGGTCTTTCCCACTAAGGCGCCCTAGGGCCCTTTTGGTTACTAGACCATTTGTTACCCATTTTTCCATGGTCCCAAGAAGCCCAGGGCCTCCAACAGCTTCCTGTCTCTTGAAGAGAGTCTAAATATGCCCTCTCTCAACTGGCATCTTATCCCTTTGTCTGATAACTCACCCAATAAAACCCCCGACATGGTCCCCAGGACCTAACTTAGGAGAGACGGGAACAGGGTTTCCCAGAGTGTGGCACAGGGCTCGAGGGTGAGGCTGGGCATCCCCATGCCTACCCTTTGCTCCCACATTCATAGTGTCTAGGGATTGGGACAGCAGCAGCCTATAATGGTTATTGATTAAGGCAGGACTTGACAGACTTTTTCTACAGAAGAAAGTCAATCTCAAGCCATCTTTAGGCAATTTGGTATCTGTATCTGGGTACAAAAGGAGCTTCCGCGTCTGTGGAGCAGCAGGAGCCAAATATAATGTGTAAGTCAACTGAGAACCAGATTTGTCCATGGTCTTGGTTTTGGACCCCAGTAATGAGTGACCCATTCCCCAGAGAATCATCCAAGAGCTGTCTCAGTTGTCTGTTTATGAACCAGAAACGTACCCTGTCCTGCCTTGTAGCTTCTGGTCGCAGGACTGTGATAGGAGTGTGGGTCTGGCTGTTATGGGCTAATGCACCCCCTCTGCTGTAGACTGGCCTCCTTGGTTCAAGGAGCTGTAGGGGACACTGCATGAAGTCACAGGTGTGAGCAGGGGATAGTGGCCCTGTATCAACTCTGGTGTCAGGCCTAGGTCCCCTGCTGGTACCTCTTACTTGTTCCCTGTGGCCTGGTTATGCCAGGCCACATAATCACTTCTATCCTATGACGGCTGGCCTATCTGAACTAATGGTTAGGGGTTGGTGAACCCGGATCATGCTGGGCAACTCTGACATTCCATGACCAGAGGCCTCATCTCTGCCAGGCCCCAGGACCATACCAGGAGCCACACTGAATGATCTGGGCTTTCTCATTGCAAGTGGGATGTCCTTTCTTCAGGACACAAGGAGGCTGTGTTCTGAGCCTCCAAGTAAAATGCCACATACAGCATGTTGCACCTTTCCAAAAACAGATAGCTATGACGTCACCGGTTCTGTTGGGTCATCTGCCCAAGAAGCAGGTCCAGCCACACTCCTCAGTCATCAACTGTGACTGCTTTTGTGCCAGGACAACAATTGCAGCAGAGACCTAGGGTCTGTGCAGCCTGAAATGTTTCCTATGTACCATTAGAGGAAACCTAGGACCTCAGTGGTTATTCAGTGGAGATAAGATAGGGGCCACAGCTCTGCAGGCCTAGGGAGACTGTAGGTTGGTACTCGTTTCCATTATTTCCTCCAGGAAGTGATATTGTTTACAGGTACTATCAGGGGATGGGGAGTCAGGGTCAGAAGAATGAATGTGGAATTCACCACTATGGTACCCTCACCCATAGTATTCATGTCAGAAGTGCAGGACATGTGCAATGGACACTGAGTGGCTCTGTGAACCCAGAGATAACCACTGTTAGCAGGACCTGGGACAGGTGTCTATTAATTGCCTGGTCCTCGGAGCATCACTTCACAGCACGGGGGCCATGATCATGCTACCGTTCCTGTGCATGATGTTAGCAACATACTGGGTCCCATATGAATGTGAGAGTAGTTCCAGCTCACTTCAGTCACTCAGTCATATCTGACTCTTTGCAACCCCGTGGACTGCAGCCCGCCAAGCTTCCCTGTCCATCACCAACTCCCAGAGCTTACTCAAACTCATGTCCATCATGTCGGTGATGCCATCCAGCCATCTCATCCTCTGTCGTCCACTTCTCCTCTGGCTTCAATCCTTCCCAGCATCAGGGGCTTTTCCAATTCTTCGCATCAGGTGGCCAAAGTATTGGGCTGACTTAGCCCAGTAAATAACCATGTGGCTCATCGGCAGAGAGTGGAAGGACTTCTGCACTTGCTGTGATGATGAAAGGGCCTCCTCACTGGAACGTGGCTTCTTTCTCTGGTGATGCCTTCTGAGAAGTAGCTCAGTTCTGGAAATTTGGGGAGGGATGTTTGGGAGGGATGGCTGCTTTCAGCCTGCTGATCATCCAGTCTTGTGTTTGTCGCTCCTTGTTTTCTGTCTGTCAGTCAAGCAGTTTGCATCCAGGTTCACTGACCATCTCTCTGCCTCTAAATCACCCTGTGCTCTGAGCCAGCATTGTGCTCTCTGCAGTCAGGCCCTGGCTGGCATTGGGACTCTCTAATCACTTTCAGCTTCCCTGATAGCTCAGTTGGTAAAGAATCCTCCTGCAACACAGGAGACCCCAGTTTGATTCTTGGGTCGGGAAGATCCGCTGGAGAAGGCATAGGCTACCCACTCCAGTATTCTTGGGCTTCCCTTGTGGCTCAGCTGGTAAAGAAGCTGCCTGCAATGTGGGAGACCTGGGTTCAATCCCTAAATTGGAAAGATCCTCTGGAGAAGGGAAACGCTACCCACTGCAGTATTCTGGCCTGGAGAATTCCATGGACTGTATAGTCCATGGGGGTCACAAGAGTCAGACATGACTGAGCGACTTTCACTAATCACTTTGACCATTGTACCGACTTTGCTCCTGACATACAACACTCCACCCAGAATCTGATCTTTCCCCATTTTCCATCCATGTTCCGGCCGAAAGCCCACAGGAACATGGCCTCCTACCACTATGCCTGATTTCCACAAAAGTCAACCTCGAGCTATTGGAGATGCTTCTCATCCACGCTTTCCTCTCAGGCTCCATAGATTCCATCAGGCTATCCCATGGAGCTGGTGGATTGCACACTTTCCTGCCCTTTCATACTGTGTCTTGCTCTGGCAGATTCACTCCTCGAGCCTTCGATCCCCTCCTCTACCACCTGCCTCAGAAGTTCTGGATTTTCTCTTTCATGCCATGTTGGCCAGGCCTTTCTCCAAGCTTCCAAGACCCATCCTAGTGGGAGATCAGGAGCATCTCCTCAGCCTTGCTAACTCCTGTGACCCGTAATTATAAACTCTTCCTTCTCCAACTTGGGGTTCTGTACTCACCTGTCACCTCTTTGCCCCTCTCCCTGTGATCCTGCTTCCTCAGGGTCATCCCCACAGGCTCCCCATCTGACAGTCCTGTGTCAACTAGACTTTTCCTGCATAGCAGCCTGGCACATCTCTGCAAAGGTTATGATGCTGGGAACTGACCTGGTGGACAAGGGGACACAGCCAGGATGTGTGAAATTTGCCAGGCAGGGGACTCCTCCTTCTCCACAAGGAGAGGAGGGGCACTGGCTGTATGGTGTCTATTGTGAGGTGTCATTGCTCTGTCAGCCCAGCCCTGCACTTCACTCCTCTCTCACATAACTGGGGGAAGGGGCCTCAGGGTCTTTTTTTCCCCAAGCACACCTTCACTGTGTTTTGCCTTCACAGACCCTCGTTCTCTTTCCTATAATGTCACCATCCATATTTGGCCCGGAGATGATCAGCCACGGTGTGAGGTTCAAGGAGAAATTGACCAAAAGGTCTTTGTCTCCTGTGATTATGTTAAAGGTAAGACCAAGTACATGAGTCCACTGGGAGAGGAAGTGAAATGTATGAATGCCTGGGAAACAGACTAACACACTCAGAGACATTGGAGACTTGCTCAAGGAGCAAATGCCTGACGTTACACCAGAGAAACACATAGACAAGGGTGAGTTAGAAAATCCAAATACAAGAGGAGTAGACTGGGGGCTTAGCTGCATCCACTGTTTTCGGATTAAAAAAAAAAAAAAGGATATTTTCCTTCCCTAGTAGTCCAGTGGAAAGAGCAGCTGTTGCAGGAGAGACCAGGGCCAGATTAGCTGGACCCAGGTGGGGCAAAGAATCTGTCAAGTCCAGAGGCTAGCTCTTTCTTTTCCTCAGTGGGATCAGGCTCTCTCACCCTGCAGGCCAGGATGACATGCTGGCAAGAAGACAATGGACACACCAGCGCATCCTTGGAGTCTGGGTCCAATGGACCACTGTACCTCTCCTTTTATTTGGACAATGGACATTGTAGAGTGCGTCATCCTGGAGGGAGACGAATGAAAAGGAAGAGGGAGAATCACCCAGATGTGACCAACTTCTTCAAGATCTGCGAGGGAAACTGTCTGCTCTGTTACCAGGCTTTCTTGGAGCACTGTGAGAAAATGTTCAAGACTACAGGTAAGTGAGAAGGGTAGGAAAAAGTGGTAGTTCTCTCATGGTGACATGGACCTACCCCTCTGTGTGTGTGTGTGTGTGTGTGTGTGTGTGTGTGAAAATGATCCGTCAGAGGTGAGTTGCTCCTGAAAGAACAATGGCCCGGGGATGCTCTGTCATCCTCTTTCCTCTTTCACCTCCTGACATCTCTCCTCACAGCACAGGCCTTTGTACAATTGAACATGGATTCTCACTGATCCTAAACATGAGAGCATCTCTGTGATTCCAGTCTCCTTCATACTATTCCCTCTTTCCAGAATCTTCTTTTAAATGTCACCAATCCTACTTCTGGAAATGTGTCAATAGCACCTCTGCTGTCAGCTCCTGAGGACTCCATCCTGATGTCACCATCTCTGATGTCACAGCAGGACTGAGTGACTCTGTTGGAAATCTTGCTTCCCCATTAGCTGTCCGAGTCCCATGGGGACTGGGCTCCTCCCTCCCTCCCATCTCGCCTGAGGACCTGTCACAGGGGCCTCCACGTGTGGGTGCAAACAGGCTGCATAGTAGGGGTACCTGGGTCAGGGGGGCTGAGGCGGCATCTGCCGAGTTTGGGGTCTGAACAAGGGCTTCACCCTTATTCTCCTCGCAGCATCACCGACCACGGGCCCCGCTGCGGTCAGGCCCTCGGGCACAGCCAGCAAGCCCATCACTTGGATCCTCCCCATGCTCATCAGTTTCATCATAACTGTCTTCCTGGGCTGAGTCCTTTCCAGGAGCAGGTACTGAGGGCAGAATTCAGAGGGAAGGCAGGGGCACAGGGCCTAGTGTGAGGCCAGGGAAGGTGAATCCCAGCCAACCCCTGCCCCTCACTGAACCTCTTCACCCTGGAAATGACCAGGTGAATAAGACCCCATATCACCTGAGAGCAATAATTGCAGACCCAACTCCAAAGGCCTGGGCCACTTCTCACAATAAGTGGCCTGGGTCAAGTAGGCAAGGCAGGAGCCCCACAGCAGAGACTGTGAGAAGGGCTGAGGCCAGGCCTGTGCTCCTGGAGCAGCAGCAGTTGTGACTCAGCCTGTGGCCTGCACATCACCAGCCTTCTGGGGACCCAGAGCCTCCATCACTGAGCGGCCCTGCCGTGAGCAGAGGTGACAGGATGAGTGGGCCTGAGCTGGGGTGGAGGCGCCCAGCTGGGCAAGACCAGGAAGAGATGGGGGCAGGGACCCTGGTCCTGAGAGCTGTGTGTGCTGCTGGCTCAGAGGCTGCAGGGGCAGCAAAGGGAGGAGGTTTCCCAGCAGTCCCCCAAGGCTGACAGGAAGCAAGGCCCCTCCTCTGGGGACCTGCTCCCTGGTCCTTTAGGCCCCCTTTGGGGGGATCCGGACCTGAGTAAAGGGAGCAGATTGATTCCTCACTGGTTCCAGTCCTGAGCCTGAGCAGTGGGTGTCAGGGCCTGGGGTGACTCTGTGATGCAGGAAGAAAGGAGGGAGTGACAAGAATCTGCTGGGCCTGGGGTGAGGGTGGGGGTTGAGGACATTGGAGCCCCTCAGTGAGGGCGGGGCTGGAGTGGGTGCTGGTGAGGGGCAGCCCCAGGAAAGTGACAGGAGTTCCTCAGCCTCCTGGACCAACACCTCTTTTCTGCAGGAGATGATGCTCCCATGAAGCCCCAACAGGTGCTCTGTTGGCCTTTCTCCTGCTCTTCACTTTAGATCCAGGAGATCAGACGCCATGAATCCTGAGTATTTTCTGGTTACGATGACACGGTAGATGTATCTCATGGGCTTTATCACATTTGACAAAATCCTATACAGCATCTTAAAAAAAAACAGGAACAATTTATTTCGCCACTTTCTCCTGGTGCTAAGTGATGGAATTTAGACACTGACATGTTCAACTACTTGAAGAAATCTCCACAAACAGGACATTTTTCATCGTATTCTAGTTTGTGCATAATTAAACTCTGCCTCGTGATCTCGTTCTTGCAAATGTTATTGCTAGAAAAATACCATCTGCTATTACAGGACTCAGGGATTCTTTCTGTATCTGGAGAAATCACCTCCGCCTATTTTCAATAGAAGAAAGCTTTATTTATGACTATTTCCCTTAATAATTTATTATGTTTAAAGTGAAAGTGTTAGTTGCTCAGTCGTGTCCGACTCCTTGCGACCTGGTGGACTTTAGCCGCCAGGTTCCTCTGTCCATGGGATTCTCCAGGCAAGAACACTGAGGTGGATTGCTGTTTCCTTCTCCAGGGGATCTCTCCAACTCAGGGATTGAACCTGCGTCTCCTGTGTCTCCTGTGTTGGCAGGCAGATTCTTTACCATCTGAGCCAATGGGGAAGCCTGTTTATTGTGCTAGTGCTATTTAAATAAACATCTCAGTATTCCAGAAAACTTAAGTATTTAAGATTTTTGTTTTCTAACCCACAAGAGAGGTCATGATGTCTCACCATTTCTCCATCTTATGGGATTCAGTGCACCTGGTGATTCTGAGGAAACAGGGTCTGAGAGGACACTCTGTGTTCCCAGCAGCACTGCTCACAGCAGCCGGGACCTGGAAGCCACCTAAACGTCCACCCACAGGTGAATGGATAAAGAAGATGTGGGATGTATACACAGGGCAATATTACTCAGCTGTCAGAAAGAATGAAATAATGCCATATGCAGCAACGTGCATAGACCTGGAGACTGTCATATTGAACAACATGAGTCAGACAGGGAAGCAGAAGCACCTGTTAACGTCCTTTATACTCAGAATCAAAAAGTCATGATACAAGTGCTCTTACTTATGAAACAGAAAGAGACTCACAGACTTAGAGAATGAATTTATGGTTGCCAGGGGGAAAGGATGGGGGGAAGGGATAGTTAGGGAGTCTGGGATCAACGTGTACACACTGATTTATTTAAAATGGATAACCAGGAAGGACCTACTGTATAGCACATAGAACTCTGTTCAATGTTATGTGGCAGCCTGGGTGGGGATGCGAGGGGAGTTGGGGGAGAATAGATGCATGTATGGAAGTGAAAGTGAAAGAAGGTTAGTTACACAGTCATGTCTGACGCTTTGCAATCCCATGGACTGTAAGATGCCAGCTCCTCTGTTCATGGAAATCTCCAGGCAAAGGAGTACTAGAATGGGTTGTCGTTTTCTTCTCCAGGGGATCTTCCCGACCTGGGGATCGAACCCGGGTCTCTTGCATTGCAGGCAAATTCTTTACCAACTGAGCCACCAGGGAAGATAGAGACATGTAAGTAAGTGTTAGTCACTCAGTCGTGCCCGACTCTTTGCAACCCCATGGACCACAGCCCACCAGACTCTTCTGTCCATGAGATTTCCCAGGCAAGGATACTCGAGTGGGTTGCCATTTCCTTCTCCAGGGATCTTCCCAACAAAGGGATTGAACCCGGATCTTCTGCACGCAGGCAGATTCTTTACTGACTGAGCTACAAGGGAAGCCCTGTGTGTGTGTTAAATCCCTAGCCTAGCTTCTTTGTGCTGCTCATTCAGGACTCCTGCACTCCTCCCTGGGTGTATATTTCCACCCTGCTTCCGTCTTAAATAAATGAACTATATCTGTATGTCTCCAGTAGTAACTTTGGTATCTGTTTCTACAGTTTTTGCCTCCTTGAAACATTCCTGCTTTCAAAGATGGTAAGAGCCAAGGGAACTTTGCATCTCGCCCCTGGTGTTTAGTGTCCAGAATTGCTCATTTTACACCAAGCTACCCAGGTTCAATTCCTGGGCAGGAAACTAAGATCCTCTTTAGAACCGCTCACTGCTGTCTCTCTGAGATCAATATTAAGGAAATAGACCCCTTATATTACTACACCTTATATTAAGGTGTAAATGTGCACCTTAAATATACAGGTAGAGGGGCTTCACAAGTTTTTCATGGGAGATTTCGCTTCAGCCAAGAGTTTAAAAAAAAGAGAAAGTCCTTCCAAAGTTAACTTGGTTCATTCCCTTTCTAGGCCCCTTAATGGCTATTGTTTTTTCCTTTCTAGTCCTTGTTTATTTAACCTTTTGATTGACTTTGTGTCTGTAGGATCTACCCGTTTGAAATAACACTCCTGGTGGCTCAAGGAACGTAGCCCGTTCCAGTGGAGGGTGGCCCCGATCCATGTAGGTCCTTGTGAAGGACTTCTGCACCTTGAGGGGAGTTCTCAGCAGGGAGAAGTTTTGATGGAAGAAAGCTTTGGCCCCTTAACTGTTAAGGATAAGGGTGTAGAACCCCTCAGTGGGGAATGAGACAGGCTGGGGCAGTTTGCTGCAGTGAGTGTACCTGGACAAAAGTCACATCAAGTATCAAAATACAGAGAAATTGTAAGGGGCTAAAAATAATTGCATCCATGTGCAGCTGGGAAAATAATCAACAACAAGATACAAATAGATAAAAAACTGAAGGCGATTTCAGAGCAGCCAGGTTCACATATGCGGGACCGGCTCCCCCACCCTCTGGAGCCAGCGAGGGAATATGTTACTTGTTTTTGCTCCCTCATGAGTCCCAGTAAAGCTTTTCTTCCCCTGAATTTGTGTCTGGCCTTTTACCAACTTCTATTGATCGAGTCCAGGAGCCCTGGTCAGTACCACAGCAGGGCTTTTGCTGAAGGTCAGGATGCTGCTCGGAGATGGTGTCTCCAATGGGCTTCCAACAGAAACACGGGTTGAACGCATGCAGATCCCAGGTGGGGATGCACCGTGTCAGGAACAAAGCAGGCGCAATGGTTGATATGAGTAGAGAGATGGGATGGCTGCCAGGTCCTGACTGCAGAGAGTATGATGCTGGTTCCCAGCACAGGGCGATCCTAGAGGCAACACCCGGATGAGCGGCCAACCTAGACACAAACTGCACGACTGAAAGGAATGAGACAAGGGAATGCCCGGGGCTCCACTGGTTAGGACTCCAGGCTTTCACTGCCAGGTGCCTGGTTTGATCACTGGTCAGGGAGCTAAGATCCCAAAAGCCAGGCAGGTGACCAAAAAACAAAAAACCCAAGAAACGAGAGAAAATAGAACACAAGCTGGATGATCAGGACGCTGAAAACAGCCATCGCAACAGCTTGTCTGGATACTCTGCCCAGTTTCTAGACCTGAGCCAGTTATCAGAACCGAGAACCCATTACCTGAGAGAGATGCAGTTTCCAGCAGGCGGGCCCTCATCACCATGGCAAGCGCAGTGCTGTGGTCCTCTGGCCTTCCCCATCCTTGGGAGCCACGAGGCCACTGACTCAGGTAAGTGCCCACTGGGAAGCAGAAGCCACCCCACATTCCTACGGACCCAGGGTGTGACTCACATCATGTCCGGGGATCTGAGGCATCATCACGGTCCCGTGTTATTAATGTGATGCATGAGATGTAGGGTGCTGAGTACATAACTGTCCTGCATCCTGCTTACAGGGCATCACGGTGTGTGAAGACCCACACAGTGCTTATTTCACAATCTCCAGATGTGAACCAGTGATGGAAAAGTCTCTGTAGTTAGGAATGGGGTGAAGGCTGCCATAGTTGAGAAGTATGAGTACATTCTCATATTGTCTTTCCATTGCTACAAATAGAATGTTGCAAGACCACCCTTTTTTCGGTAAAATGACAGAGATTAGTGACAATCATCGCCTGAAAGCATGCAGGGCTGTGATCCCTTCACATCTCCTTTTTATACCTGCCTGGTCTAAAGCATTTCTATCAATGGCTGGACACTAAATATTTCAGGATTTGCAGACCAGAGGCCTCTACAACTGCTCAAGTCAGCTGTGGAAGGTGTTCATGGAAAGGACATGAAGGAAGGACTGTGGCAGGAACTGCCACTGGGACCCTAGGACCCTGCGGCACCCATGACACAGAAGTCCATCAGTGGGGAAATCGTGCCAGGGGCAACCTGCCTGCCTGCTAAGTCACTTCAGTCGTGTCTGACTCTTTGCAACCCTATGGACTGTAGCCCACCAGGTCCCTTTGTTCATGGGATTCTCTGGGCAAGAATACCCATGTGGGTTGCCACGCCCTCGCCCAGGGACAGCATGTGACATCCTAATCAGAGCATACAACCCAGCCCCACAGGGTCAGAGGCACGACCACGCCACTTGAGTGAGGAAAGCCTAACATTTAAACATGGCTCCTGATATGGTCCTGAGTCTGGTAGAGAAGGGACCTCCGGTCTTGATGAACTGGGCTCATCCACTTGGTAATCGTTACTGAGAGGCCAGCTGTCGTAGGATAGAAGTGATCATGTGGTTTGGCATAAGCAGGGCCACAGGGGACAAATAAGATGAGCAGCAGGGGACCAAGACCTGGCACCGGAACTGTGGTACCTCCCTGTCCTCTGCTCACCTCCCTGGTTACACAGGGTCCCGTGGCCCCTTGGACCCAGGAAGCCACTCTACAGCAGAGAGGGGGGCGTTAGCCTGAAACTGCAGGACCCACCCTCCTATCACATTCCCACCACCAGAGGCTCCAAGGCGGACCAGGCAGGGCTGGGATTCATAGACAGGCAGCCGAGGCAGCCACTGGGTAATTCCCCAGGGGATGAGTCGCCCAGTGCTGGGGTTCCCAAACCAGGGCAGGGGTCAGAGGGGCTCCTTTGGTGTTTCACGTAGTCTTTGCCTGTTGTCCCACCACAAACCTGGACGTGCACAGAGACAGACGCCAAAAGGCCTGAAGAGACAAACAAATTTATTGTCTTCTGTAGAAGATTTCCCAAGCTCCTGTCTTTATCAATAACCATTACAGGCTGCCATCTCCACAGTCTGTGGACGATACGAATGAGGGACAAAAGGGCAGAAGTGGGGGTGCCCCTCCTCACCCTCAGGCCCCATGTCACACATGGAAGAATGGGCTCCCGACCCTCCTGGGGACCAGGCTGGGAGGCTTTTGTTGGGGTGAGTCCTCAGGCAAGGGGACAAGATGCCAGTTGGTGGAGAGTGTGATTCGAGTCCTTTCACAGGTGGGAAGGTAATGGAAGCCCTGGGCTTCTCAGGATGCAGAGAAGTGGAATGAACTTAGTGAGCTGCGGAGGACGATGGCCACTAAGGGGATGTGTCTGGGGAAGGGAGAGCCTGGGCAGCAAGGTGGTTCCTGGCTGGTAAAGAGGCCTGGGAGTCAAGGGCAGTGGGTCATGTGGAGGAGAAGGGTTTGTGTGGACAGATGAGATCAGTGGTGTGTGCTTTTCAGGGGGTGTCCGGGTTCCTCCCCACAGGAAGGTCACCTGTCCCAGCCCTGCCATGGGGGCTCCCACTCCTGGAGGCATGGCTGAGGGGCTGGGAGCTTAGGGATGGCAGTGTTTCCTGCCATGCTCTCTCCTTGTCCTCTCGCCTCCCCACCTCCCATTGTCTGAGCATTGTTATTTCAACCAGTTTGCCCTTTTGCTGGCCTGGAAGTGGCCAACCAGCCCAGCAGCTGCCTACAAGGAAAGGAGCTCACCTAAGGATTGAGGAGGAGGAGGCGGAGGCAACACCACGCCCGTGGGCTCTCTAATCAAGGCAGCTCGGTCTTGCTCTCTGGTTATAATGCATCATCCCTGCCCTCTCCCAGCAGGATCACTGGGAGCTCACCACCCTGCACTTCGTGGGCACAGTTGGGCAGCAGAAGCAGGACCAGGAAACACAACTGCAGTTGGTGCCAGCAGCCCTTGCCACCTGGAGCCCCGGGGTGACCCACCCTTGGGGAGGAGCCTGGTTGGCCAGTGGAGAAGGGAGTGAGTCCCCAGAGTCCTCCCACTGGAGTCTCTCCTGGGGGCTCCCTCCAGGCTCCCCACACGCTCTGTGGGACTGATGTTCCTCAAAATTTCAATGCTCTGTCCCTCCCCTTTCTTCTATCCAGCCCCTTCTCTGGATCCCTATGTTCCTTGTGTTTTTTTAGCAGCACTAACACCTGATAAGGGGCTTCCCAGGTGGCTCAGCGGTAAAGAATCCGCCTGTCAATGTGGGAGATGTCTGTTCCATCCCTGGATGGGGAAGATCCCCTGGAGGAGGAAATGGCAGCACACTCCACTATTCTTGTCTGAGGAAATCCCAGGGACAGAGGAGGCTAGCGGCCTACAGTCCATAGGATCACAGAATCCCGACTGCTCTGTTGACCCGTCCATCTCTTCCTGAGACTCCTGAGTCCCCGAGACACAGCAATATTGAAATTAGGCCAATTAATAACATTACCTCTATGTGTCCCACTGACAGGAAGAATCATGCTTCTGTCACTTTAAATCCAAAGATAGAAATGGTTAAGCTTTTGAAGAAGGCATGTCAAAGCCAAGATGGGCCAGAAACTAGGCCTTTCCCCCCTAATAGTCAAGTTGTGAATGCAAAGGACATGGTCTTAAAGGAAATCAAAAGTGCTCCTCCAGTGAACACACAAAGGAGAAGATAGCAAAACAGCCTTACTGCTGATATGGAGAATCTTTCAGTGGACGGGAGGAAAGATCACAGCACTGCCTTAGGCCAAAGCCTAATCCAGAACAAGGCCCTAGCTGGCTTCAGTTCTATGAAGGCTGAAAGAGGTGAGGAAGCTGCAGAAAAAAAGCTGAAAGCCGATAGAGGTGGTTCTTGAGTTTAAGGAAAGAAGCCATCTTCCTAACATAGAGTGCAGAGTGGAAGAGCGAGGGTTGATGCAGAAGCTGCAGTAATTTATCCGGAAGATCTAATAAAATAATCTATGTTGACAGCTATCCTAAATTAGAGCTTTCCAGTGTAGAGACAAGAGTGTTCTATTGGAAGAAGATGCCCCTGAGGACTTGGATGGCTAGCAAGAAGTCAGTGCCTGGCTTCAAAGATTCAAAGGATAGGCTGACTCTCTTGTTAGGGCCTAATGTAGCTGGTGACTTGAAGTTGCAGCCAAGCCTCACTTACCTTCTGAAAATCCTAGTGACTCTCAGAATTCTGCTAAATCTGCTCTGCCTGTGCTCTGCAAATGGAACAACACAGTCGAGATGACAGCAGTCAAGATGACAGCATCTCTGTTTACAACACTGATTACCAAAAATATTAAATCCACTGTGGAGATCTACTGGTCCCAAAAACAGATTCCCTTCAAGATATCACTGCTCATTGAGAATGCACCCAAGGGCTCTGATGGAGAAGTACAATGAGATTCACGTTGTTTTCACACCTGCTAACACGCAGCCGTTTTGCAGCCCACGAATCAAGGAGTAGTCATGATGTTCAAGTCGTGACATTTAGGAAATAGTTTCTGTAAGGCTATAGCTGCCACAAATAGTGATTCCTCTGATGGATCTGGGCAAAGTCAATTGAAAACTTTCTAAAGCGAATTCACGATTATAAGTTCCACCCAAAACATTCATGATTCATGAATAGAGGTTGAAATTTCAACATTAATAGAAATTTAGAAGAAGTTGATTTTAACTTTCTTAGATGACTTTGAGGGGTTCAAGAGTTCACTTTTGAAGAAGTAACTACAGATGTGGTGAAAATAGCAAGAGACCTAGAATTAGAAGTGGAGCCTAATGTAAAGATGGGATTGATTGTTGCAATCTAATGATAAAATTGGAATAAACGCGAGTTGACTCTAATGGATGAGCAAACAAAGTGGTTTCTTGATATAAAATCTACTCCTGGTGAAGATTCTGTGAAGATTGTTGAAATGACAACAAAGGACTTAGAATCTTTTAAGTTTAGAATAAATTTAGTTGAAAAGGCAGGAGGAGGATTTGAGAGGATTACCTCCAATTTTGAAAGAAGTTCTACTATGGGTAAAATGCTGTCAAAGAGCATTGCATGCTAAGAGAATTCTTCCATGAAAGGAAGAGCCAAATGATGTGGCAAATTTCACTGTTGTCTTATTTTCAGAAATTCGCTACCCACCGAAACCCTCAGCAAGCACCACTCTGATTAGTCAGTAGCGACAGACACTGAGACAGGACCCTCCACCAGCAAAAATATGGTGACTCACTGGAGGCTCAGATGATGCTCAACATATTTTACTTTAGAAACAAAGTGTTGTGTATTAAGGTCTGGACGTTGTTTATTTAGACATAAAGGTATTGCACACTTAACAGACTTCCATGCCAATACAATATTATGTGCAGTGGAAATGGAAAAGTTTTTGTGAATCCCTTTATTGTGAAATTTACTTTATTGTCCTGGTCTGGAACCCAGCCCACAGTATCTCTGAGGTTGGCCTTATCTATGTGGCTTTTAGTCTATGTTTTCTAGCCTGGATCTAACACTCGGATGGCTGCAGAGTAGGGTGAACACATGACCTACTGTTGGGATATGGTGAAATATACACTTAAAAATCCAGAGAACTTAAGGATCACTTCACAGCTGGACTGCATGGTACTTTAGGAATGATCCTTAAATTCTCTGTTTCCACAAGAAATAAAGCATTATCATTGGTTTTATTTAATCCCATAATGTGGAGGAATGGGGAAATACCATGACTTTTCTCCTGGATTAGAAAACAGGCATGAAGTACTTAACTTTTCTGCAATATAGAGATGTTGATTTAAGAATCACTATAAAAGCTTCCCAGGTGGTGCTTTTGGTAAAGAATCAGCCCGTCAACAAATGAGGTACAGGAGACACAGGCGACCTGAGTTTGATCCCTGGATCAGGAAGATGCCCTGCAGACGGAAACAGCAACCCACTCCAGGATTCTTGCTTGGGAACTCCCATGGACAGAGGAGCCTGGTGGCCTACAGTCCATGGGGTCGCAAAGAGTCGAACACGACTCAGCACCAATAGGGTAATAAATTATGAAGGGAACCAGTCAATGTAAAATTTTATCCCTTTGAAAATATAATGAAGTTGTTTCTCTGGATAAAGAAAACAAACCCTGAGTCCTGTAATAGCAGATGTATTTTTCCACCAAAATCATCATTTTTACGAATAAAGTCACGATGCAGGCAAAAGTCTAATTTTTCAAAAACTAGAAGATTGAAAGTGTTATGTTTGTTGTGATCTCTTGTTCAAGTAGTTGAAAGTATCAGGGCAGAGACTGCATCACTCAACACCAAGAGAAAGTGGGAAAGGAGATTTGAAAAAAATAAAGATGTTGAGGAGGATGATCATTAGATGCGACAAGAGACTCGAGATGGTGCAGCCACCATGTCATCATAACTGGTAGACAGATTTGGGATTCCTAAGGTCTGAACTCTTGGCTCTAAGGTGAACACAGGAGAAAAAAAGCAGCCAAGCAAAGACTGAGTCCTGAGGCCGGCAGAGCCCCTGTCAAGGGCTTCCTGGGAGCACCACCTCCTGCAGAAAAGAAACGGGTGTTGGTCCAGGAGGCTGAGGAACTCCTGTCACTTTCCTGGGGCGGCCCCTCACCACCCCTCCCTCGAGCCCCGCCCTCACTGAGGGGCTCCTATGTCCTCCACCCCCACCTCCACCCCAGGCCCAGCAGCTTCTTGTCACCTCCTCCTTCCTTCCTGCATCACAGTCACCCCAGGCCCTGACACCCCCTGTTCGGGCTCAGGACTGGAACCAGTGAGGAATCAATCTGCTCCCTTTACTCAGGTCTGAATCCTCCCCGAGGGGGGCCTAAAGGACCAGGCAGCATGTCCCTGGAGGACGGGCTTTGCTTCCTGACAGCCTTGGGGGGCTTCAGGCAAACCTCCTTCCTTCGCTCCCTTCCAGCCTCTGAGCCAGCACCACACACAGCTCTCACAACCAGGGTGCCTATCCCCCATTTCTTCCTGGTCCTGCCCAGCTGGGCTCCTCTACCCCAGCTCAGGCCCACCAGCCCAGGCACCTCTGCTCAAGGCAGGGCCGCTCAGTGATGGAGGCCTGGGTCCCCAAGAGGCTGGGGACAGGCAGGCAATAGGCTGAGTCAGACCTGCTGCTGCTCCAGGAGCACAGGCCTGGCCTCACCCTTTCCCGCAGTCTCTGCTGTGGGGCTCCTACCTTGCCTGCTTGACCCAGGACACTTCCTGTGAGAATGGGCCTTTGGAGTTGGGTCTGCAAAGGCCTTCCCATCCCTTCCTCCTGGGATGAGAGCCTGGCCCCTCTCTTCTTGGCCCCTGGGTGGGTCCCCTCCCCGCTGATACATCACATGGAGCCCCCATGCTGCTCTCAGCCCCGAGTCCTGCCCTCGCCCTGAGTGCCTGCTGTTCTCACACCACCTACCGGGAGCCCTGCCAGCCAGCAGTCTGTGCTCAGTCAGGGGACTTGGCTAAACCCTTTAAGCATCAATAGGCCCTCAGCCTAGTGAAGACTCCTCCCTTTTCACAATGTCACCTGACATTGGGGACCTCTCAGAACTCAGGGATGAGCTTGTCTGAGTTCTGCTCTCAGGTGATATGGGGTCTTATTCACAGGCTCATTTTCCAGGATGAGGAGGTTCAGTGAGGAGCAGGGGTTGGCTGGGATTCACCATCCCCGTCCTGACACCAGGCCCTGTGCCCCTGCCTTCCCTCTGAATTCTGTCCTCAGTACCTCTTCCTGTAAAGGATCCAGGCTACGTGCTTATTATGACGAAAATGGCAAGAACCACAAGGATGATCTTGGTTATGTGGTTGCTGTCGATCTTGGTTATGTGGTTGCTGGCTGTGGCCGTGGGCTGCACTGTAGCGGGGACTGTGGTTGGTGATGCTGCAAGGAGAGTAAGAGTGAAGCCCTTGTCCAGACCCCAAACTCATCAGATGCCTCCTCGCCCCCTTGACTCAGTACCCCTACTATGCAGACAGCTTGCACCCATCACATGGAGGCCCCTGTGATAAATCCCCAGGCCAGACGGGGAGAAGGGAGGAGCCCAGTCCTCACGGGGCTCTGACAGCTAATGGGGGAGCAAGGTTTCCAACACAGCCACTAGTCCCGCTGTGACATCAGAGACGGTGAGCTGAGGATGCAGTCCTCAGGAGCTACAGCAGAGGTGGTATTGACAGATTTCCAGAAGAAGGACCGGTGACATTTAGAAGAAGATTCTGGACGGAGGGTACACTGAGAAATAAATCCCATAAATCAAAAAGATGTCTACAGGATTTGGATCAGGAAAAATCCATGTTCAGTCGTCCAAATGCCTGTGCTGTGAGGAGAGATGTCAGGAGGTGGAAGAGGAGGGAGAATGACAGAGCATCCCGGAATATTGTTCTCCCAGGAACAACTCACTTTTTTAATTTGTTTTTTTACATTATTTTATTTTTATTCACGCCCAAAACATTGTTAATTGGGGTATAGCCATTAACAATGCTATGACAGTTTCAGGTGAACAGCGAAGGGATTCAGCCATACACATACATGAACTCCTTCTCCCTTAAACCCCTCTCCCATCCAGGCTGGCACATACACTGAGACTTCCATGTGCTATACCGTGGGGGCTTGCTGGTTATCCATTTACATATAGCGGTGTGTCCATGGCCTTCCCAGAGTCCCTAACTATCCCTTCCCCTGGGTAACCATAAGCTTGTTTTCTAAGACTTTGAGTCTGTTTCTGTTTTGTAAGTTTTCTTGTACTATTTCTTTTTAGATTCCCCATATATGGCATGTCATATGATATTTCTCCTTCTCTTTCTGACTTAGATCACTCAGTATGACACTCTCTAGGGCCATCCGTTTCAGGAACAGCTCACTGTAGATGGATCACTTTGCCAAAACACACAGACACACAGACACACAGACACACAAACGCACACACAGAGGATGGGTCTATATCACCTTGAGTGGACTACCATTTCTTTATACTCGTCTCACTTACCCGAGGTCTTCAACATTTTCCCCCAGTGCCTCATAAAATCCTGAAGCCACGCCTGACAGTCTCCCATGGAGACCTTCTTGAAGAAGTCAGTCACAGTTCTGTCCTTCTCCCACTTCTATTTAATCCATCTCCCTCCAGATGATCCACTGTCCAGTGCCCATTCTCTGAATCAAAGCGGAGGCACATTTCTCCATTGAAGCTGAACTGCCAGGATCCACTGATGCATCCATCCTCTTCATACCAGCCCGTCATCCTGCCCTGCAGGGTCAGAGGGTCTGACCCCACCGAGGAAAACAAAGAGCACAGGCTCTGGACTTGACGAATTCTTTGCCTCACCATGTCCACCTCCCCTGGGCCCAGGTAATCTGGCCCTGTTCTCTCCTCCAAGGCCGCTCCTTCCACTGGACTACTAGGGAAGGACCAATACCCAATTGAATTTTTTCCCCATAAGCAATGGATGCAGCTCCCTCAGTATTTGGACTTCCTAACTCCCCCCTGGATTCGATGGACATGAGTTTAAGTTGAAGGACATGAGTCTGAGCAACCTCTGGAAGTTGGTGAAGGACAGGGAAGACTGGCATGCTGCAGTCCACGGGGTTGCAAAGAGTGGGACACGACTGAGTGACTGAACTGAACTGAACTGAACTCACCTCTGGCCATGGGTTTCTCTGGTATAATGTCAAGCAATTGCCCCTTGAGGAAGTCCCCGATGTCTCTCAGTGTTTCTCTCTGTGTTTCCCAAGTGTTCATAGTTTTCACCTCGTCTCCCAGAGGACTTGTGGATTGGATCATGGTGCCACCACAGTCATAGGAGAGAAAAACATTCCCATCTACCTGGCCTTGAACCACACACCACGGCTCTCCAGGACTGGGGTGACGATCGACGGTGAAGTTGTAGCAAAGAGAGTGAGCATCTATGAAGGAAAACGCAGGTGAGGGCAGGTTTTGGAGAAGAAGACCCATTACCTCCTCCCCCTACTTATGTGAGAGCAGAGGAAAGCTGCAAGGCTGGGTTGATAGAGCAGGAAGGCCCCCCTGCTCCCCAACATCACCTACAGGCTGGGCAAGTGGAGAAACCACATAACATTATCTCTACTGTGCTCATAAGGCCAACAGAGAACCCAAAGCTGCAGAAAGGAGAATTCACAATTGGGGTCACAGATTTAGCAAGGCCAGGGAGATGCTGCTGATCTACCACTTTGATGGGTCTTGGGATCCTGGAGAAGGCCTGGCCCACATGGCATGAAAGAGAAAATCCAGAACTTCCAAGGCAGGTGGTAGAGGAGGGGATCAAAGGCTCAGAGAAGTGAATGTGCCAGGGTGGACATGGTATGAAAGGGCAGGAAAGTGTGCAGTCCCCCAGGTTCTATGGAGCCTGAGAGGAAAGAACGGATGAGAAGCATCTGCAACAGCTCCAGGGTGACTTTTGCTGAGGATCAGGGACGGTGGTGGGACTGGTGTTCCTGTGGGCTTCCAGCAGGAGTGAGGAAGGAGAAGAGGAAAGAGCTGATGCCCGGGGGAGTGCCCTATGTCAGAAACAAAGCAGATGCAGCGGCCAAGGGGACCAGAGAGCCCCACTGTAGCCAGGCCTCCCTGCCGAGAGTGCCATGCTGGCTCACAGCACAGGGCGGTCCTAGAGGCAGACAGAGGAGCAGTGAGCCCTGCTACAAACCACACGACTGAAAGGGAAATTATAAAAAAACAGAGACAAACACAAGGCTGGATGTTCAGGAAGCTGAGTGCAGACATCCCAACAAAATGTCCAGCTCCTTTGCCCAGTTTCCAGCACTGAGTCAGGTCTTATATTCAGCATCCATTACTAGAGACAGAGATGTCACGCATCAGCAAGGAGGGCCCTCTCATCACCACAGCAAATGCAGAAGTCCTTCTGGCCTTGGAAGCCAAATGGGCATTGACTGGGGTAAGTGTACACTTGGCAGAGAAGCCACCCTCACATTCATAAGGCCCTCGAGTGGGACTGTTATCACGTCCAGCAGTCTGAAACATCATCATGGCCCGCCTGTTATTACTGTGGTGCCTGAGATCTGTGTAAGGAATACACATCTGTCCCACATCCTGCCCACAGGAGTGTCACCCATTCACTGGTCCTCATAGTGCTCATTTCACTTTCATTGCATTTGCAATATGAATGAAAAATCTTCACAGTTAGTAAATTACTGTCGGTGAGGGCCACCATAGAAGTGATTTCCAAGTTCACACTCCTGACACTGACCTTCATCCTCCAATAGTATGTGTAAAGAATATCATATCCTGGAGAAAATGACAGAGTACCAACCTACAACCCTCCAGGGCTGCAGGACTGTCATCCCTATCCTATCTCCATTTAATTCCCAGTGTGGCCATAAATTTCTATAATTGTACATATGACATATTCAGGCTCCGCAGACCATAGTTTTCTGTTACAACTGCTGTCCTAGCACAAAAGCAGTCACGGGTGATTGGTGACTGATGACCTGCTTCTTGGGCAGATGACCCAGCAGAACCTGTGACATCAGAGATATCTGTCTGTAGTCAGAAAGGTGCTATGTGCCGTCTATGGCATTTTACTTGGAGGTTCACAACACAGACCCTTTATGTCCTGAAGCAAAGCCATGTGATTTGCAGTGGGGAATACTACACCATTTAAATGTGGCTCCTGGTATGGTGCTGGGGGCTGGTGGAGGTCAGGCCTCTCGTCATGAAATGTCAGTGTTGTTTATCATGGTCTGGGCTCACCAACCCCCAATCATTAGTTCAGATAGACCAGCCATCAGAGGATTAAAGTGATATTGTGGTTTGGCATAAGAACGGCCAGAGGCAACAAACAAGAGAGAGCAGCAGGTGGCCTAGGCCTGACATCAGAATTGTTGCAGGACCACTATTCCCCTGGGCCTGCCCCCGTGGCTCAGCAGTAAGGAATCCGCTTGCCATGTCGGAGCTGGAGTAGATGTGGGATCTATCCCTGAGTGAGAGAAGATCCCGTGGAGGAGAGCATGGCAATCCAGTCCAGTGTCCTTGCCTGGAGAATCTCTTGGACAGAGGACCCTCGTGGGCTATAGTCCATAGGATCATAAACAGTTGGACATGACTGGAGTGACTTAGCATGCACACACTATTCTCTGCTCATGCCGGAGGCTTCGTGCAGTGTCCCCTATATCTCCATGGACCATGGAAACCACTCTAGAGCAGAGGGGGTCAGGGGACTTAGCCCATATCTCCTGGACCCACACTCTTTCACATTCACACCACCCAGAACCTACAAGGCAGGACAGAGCAAGTTTTTGATTCACAAACAGGCAGCTAAGGCCTCCTTCCACTAGGCCCTAGGGGATGAGTCATCTATTACTATTACTATTACTATTGCTATTACTATTACAGGGCAGTCACATTGTTCTTTTGTTGTT